>JABCKB010000543.1:0-31916 GCA_013184455.1 Fusarium continuum | reverse complement strand
GCCAGTTTGGAATCAGGCCCTAAAACTTAATAAGATAGAGAATGTTTTCTCCTTTTGCTGTTCTTGGCTTGTTGACCTTATTGCAGTATTGAGATCTCAAGACGAGCAAGCTGCAGCTAACCATACTGTAGGACGCAAGTGCTACCAGGGGGTTAAAAATAAAATCCGCACGGCAAGGCTTCCTCGGACTTCAGGCCTAAATCTATAAGATTAGAAGATACCTAGGTAGGTATACTAGAAAACTTCTTGTGTCTAAGTATTCAATAGATTTATTAATACTACATATGTTTTCTACCTACCTATATGAACTTACCTAGGTTCTTACTTTTGTCCCATAGGTAAGGTATTATCTCAATCTACCTAGGTAGGTAGCATTAGAAGTTACAGTGTACGATTTTATTCCAAGCTGCCTGGCTTGGCAGTTACACACTGGCCTACCGACTTCCATTATTGCTGAACTTTGGGTACACTCTTATCAAGGAAAGAATCAAGCCAGCTTAGACAGCCGAATGTCCATGATGGTATCTTCATGCCACAAAGCAGTTTTCACTGCCGCCTCCTTTGCCTCTGATCATTCATTCCAAAGAAACACACAACAATGAAAAGTCTTTATCTTCTTCTCTTTATACTGGCTGTGCGTACAGCATCTTGGCCAAGCCGCCATGAACAAACTGCCACCTTCTGTAGATCTCCTAACAGGAGCGACTACACCCTTGTTCAAGGTACCATGATACATTGAAGATGAGATAATTAAGATGGCTAACCTTGAGGATGCAGACCCCTTCTTGGGCGACATCGACGCTGGCCAGCCCGGTGTCACCTTGGAAACTGCCTATGGAGACGACCGTTTTCGCTGGTTTATGGTTTTCCAAAATGGCATCGATTTCAAACCGTACCGTGCTATGAAGGTAACGGATCCGTTTGATACGTACAGCTCCCTTGACTAATGATCTCCAAAGATCCCATCAAACACGACTATCTTCATCGACTTGACCACTTCGTGTCCTACCTTTGCTGGAAGACTGGTTCGCGGCGCTGAAATTGACTTTGACGGCAGAGCTCATAATCTGGGTACATGGACGGAGCTGAATTGGGAGAACTATCCGTTCGCGTATGGTGGAGTCTCCGTGATTGAAGGTGATGCTGCATGTAACTTGGTCCAGATATCATACTGATACTGCGCAGGCAACGATGGACCGATCCTCTTCCAGTCAGAAGATCCGAACACTCTTAATATGGGGTTCGTAGACGACATTATACCTGTCGCGCCGAACGAGTGCCGAGCTACAAAGGATAGTGGAGGTACAGCGTTGAAACCAACGGACAAAGATGGATACGACAAATCGACACGCGAATTCACGATGCGAACACTGGACTACCAGAAGTTATCGATTCACAAGAGCCATACTGCGACGGTTATGTCTCACAATGGAAGATTCAAGGTCACGTTCCTCTATGGAAACCATTAGTCGAAGAGCAGCTGGTCAATGGTGGATGATTGGTAGGCCACTTGTTTTGGGACTCGGGAGGTTAACATGTCGATATAACTAGAACTCAACTGGTCTTATATTATAGCTGCGCAAACGTTTTTTAAAATCACAGTTATAACGTTGCTGGTCGAGATAAGTCGACCCGCCTGATACGGCAGTTGAAAAGAGAGCATTGAGCTGAGTTCATCCCCACCCATTAACTCCAGATTGGAGACCGCTACAGTATTACGCGGGGTAGACACGTTTGACAAAGCGGCTGCCATCTCAGTTCGTCTTCTATTAATGGAACATGATGATGTTCTAGACCTACACCTCTGCGTGAGGACACCAGAAACGCCGAACCGGTTCGAAAGCATGAGACTAGGTAGCATGTATCTGACGGCACTTGCAGACGATGGGGGCGGGGGCGGGCGAATGCCATCAGGAAAGCGCGGAAGACTTGGGGACTGGAGCAACGGATGTCTCTATAGAGCTGCATGTTCCTCCAAAGTATTGAATCCTACAAAACGCACACTGGTCAATAATGAACCAGGAATGCACTTTGTTAGACAAATCGTGTAAGACGTTAATACCGGACAAAGTGACAAATATTACTCGTGATAGCTAGGTATCTTCATGACCTAAGATAATCGATCACGCTGCTACCCCACCGTACTGCACTCTTGTAAGTCCACATCCCTGGCGCATTGCCCTTGGCGAGACCCTCCATAGCGTCGGCGAAAGCTGGGCCGAGACCTTCTTCCTTAATCTGACGGACTGGATAGAGGTAGGTCTTGAAAGAAAAAAGAATGGCGCTTGTCTTTGGTAAGCGGGTGAGGGTTTGGAGCTCGACTCGAAGGAATGTCTAAGCAAGAGTGTTAACCAGGCGGAAGATGTGAGGACAAGTAACTTACCTTTTCAATGTAGACCTCTTCATCGTTTTCGTACTTGTCGTCCCCTGTGATATGATTGCCTTTGCAGTTGAACAACTCCGTATGAGTTTGGACGGACCACTGCAACACGTTAGCATAACTCGTTGGAGATGTAAATTCATTGAGACCTCACGTTCGTTCGCTTCACACTCTTGCCCACTTTCAGCTTGGCAAAGAACTTCTCCATACTGGCACCAATCTTCTCATAAGATGGTACAGGGGCATGAATCTCGACTAGTGTCTTGCCTAGTTTGGTCGAAGGATCGAAACCTGAGGGAAAGCAACACATAAAGGCAACAGACCGATGACCTTCAGGAGTCTGCTGCAGCAGGAAAATGTCTTCTTCTACTGTCTCGCCCAGTACGCGCAGTGCCGCATCCATGTTATCTTCAGGGAGCGTGGGAAAAGACTTTCCTGTAGCAAGGTTCTCGCACTTGGAGTTGTCTTTTGAGAGCTGGAAGATGGTTGGGAAACGTTGGGGTAACTGTTCAGACAAGAGATAGGTGTAGAGTTCGCGCACAGCTGCGTGGCCCTCAGGTGTGCACCCGTGAACGGTAGAGCCATGGGCAGCGATGATACTGCGTCGATGCGTGATGCGTTCGAGGTAGTCTTCATCGATAGTTATAAGCTCTGAGGGAGTGTCTGCCCAAATAGCTGTGAGGTAAGTTAGAACAAACCCTCTCCTCGCCTTTATGGATTAATCGTACCCATCGTAATATGATATGTTGGCTTAAACGGCCGCAGCTGACGTCGCGGAGCTGTCTTCCAGTCAAAGTCATGCAAAGGCTCGATAGCTGGCACCTTCTCAAGTGGTGCTGCCTCAACCTTGGCAGGTTGCGATTGTTGTCTGCGGCTGTGCATCCATCGCTTTGCCTGTTGAGTTGCTGGTTAGTCACGAATGTTCATGATGAAGTCAGAGCGGAGTCGGCCTACAATAGCAGTGACGATCCAGACTGAGAGTAAGACCGCAGCTGGAAGAAATATTAGATTTGTAAAAGACTGTAGAGGGCCGTCGAGTTTCTGAACGAACGACATCTTGGCAATTACGTTCCTAGAACCTGAAGTTTGATGGACGTTATTGTACGTAGAGCATGAGGATGTTTGATGGTCTTTTATATCTTGACCATAACTACTTGAGCCTATGAAAGATAGTTGCTGATCTTGTTTACTTATTAGACTGCATTGTTCTCCGCACGCCGATATCGCGTGGAGAGCCATCCTAATGGACCTTAGTTGCTGTCTGTAATGGATGGGTGTGGTACCCTTTGGGGTAGAGACGATCGGGAGACCCCTCTGCTCTCACATTATTGCCTGGATAAGGAAACGCTCATTAACATTATCTACAAAACCAGTCTATCTATCCGTTAAGTGTATCATCTGGTATCATGCGTCGTATTTACAGTCCCAGCCCGATCGGGAACACCCATATTATCCAACTCCATGCCTTTACAATTCCCACAGTAATTCTATAACCTCATCTCTCATCTCTTCTATCTTTGGTGGCGGGTTCTTGGGGTCGCTCGACTTCTCGCTGGGGCGAGGGATGTCGTCCTCAACGCGGTGAATGTAGATTTGCCGGATGTTCTTTCCAACCATTTCTGTATCAACCAAGCGATAGCTCTTCTTTAGACGACGATCCATCTTGGATCTCATCGGGCTCAAACTCCAGTCGAAACCTGCGGCGCCATCCCAGCTTCCTTCCATCTTGTTCAAGTCAACGCTCTCTAATCCTGCGGAGTACTGAACAATACTGTAGCCGTTGGTCAAAATGGTGTCGGAACCAAAGGTGAAGCGCTGGAGGAAACAGCTTCCGCAGAACTCGGAAATCTTGACCATCTTGTCAACCGGAGCCTGGTGCCATGACTTCCAGTGATGCAGGCTCATTGGAAGGCGACCAGACTCGTAAAAGCCGCTCATATCTCCACCCATGTCTAACTGGTGGAGTTCCTTTATGATTGTGAGCTTGGTCTTGGTCTTGCTGTAAATGCACTGCTTGAGGAGTCCATCGCCTTGAGGCACATGATCTACTTTGAGGCATTCCTCAAGATGAGGGTCCAGCTCGCGGAGCAGGGCTGGGCTCAGGAAAACTCCTGCTCCTCCAAAAGCCATGTATCCATGGTGCTTGACTGCGTCGTAATTCTCTGACAGCCCACCAATGTATACCGGAAGCTTGTGGTCGTATTTGTCAAGAATCTTGCTCATGGGGTAGAGAGAAGGGAAGAAAGTATCGTCATCAACGACGGCAGTCCATTGGGTTTTGGGGGTAACGTGTTCAAGAAGATCGCGGACAATGGCAAAATGCTGCTCGTTTGAGGTGATCGCCTTATTCCAAGGATCCTTGATACTGAGGTCAATTCCCCGCTGACGAAACTGTTCAGTCACATCCTTGTACTTGTGTTCGTCACCAGGATCCGTGATAACTGCCAGCAGGCGTGCGTGTGTATTGCCAAGCCAACTTTCAAACTGCGACAGGGATTCGTTCAGCCGATCGAGGCTTGTGGCAACACCAAACAAGTATCCTGAGTAATCCTGCTGAGGATACGGTGGAGGAACCCTGAGGGTAACAGGTTCGCAAGTGGGTTCGGTCCATCCTTCACAAGCCTGGTCCAGTTGAACGATCTGGCCGCTCTTGATAAGAGTGTCTGGGTTCTGCGACACAACTTGGCTATCGAGCTTTTTGTCGACGACAGGGCGAATGCATCGTTTCTGGTAGACGACGTCTCTCGTCAGGCCATAGGCAGACCGTCGAAGGTGATCGAGAGCAGGGGCACACGCAGGCGCAAGACCGAGATCTGGGCGATCGGGCTTGACTTCCTCCAAGCTAAAAGGTAATGACAAAAATCCTCCAAAGTTGAGGAATAGAACAATAACGACAATGACGGCCAGAGCAACAGTTCTGCGCCGACCGGAGCGATGACGGGAAATCATCGCAAGTATCGTAATCTATGTAGCAAGATTGAAACGGTGTGACCTTGCCGATGGCATTGGTATCGACTTTAGCGTGGTCCGCCTTCGACGGCTCGCTCGGTCGCCCAAGTAATAGAAACGTTCGTCGAATTCGGGTCGTAAGGAGTCGCTGTGTGCATGCGTTGGAAGGGCGAAGAAGAAATTTGCCGACCGGAAGCTGTCGCAATCAAATGCAGCTAAAGAGTGTGGACAAGGCTTGGCGCGAAGAAGACCGACAGTGTAGGATGGATGACGATGGAGATATTTTTCATAAAACAAAAGCAATGTTGAAACAAAGGGCAAACCGATATGTACTCTCAAGAGTGAGGTGAGGACGCGGGCGCAAAAGATTCTTAACCCGAGGACAGGAGATATCATGAAGTGGATGCAGATCAAAGACGAAGAAATCTTGGAGATCGAAATGCTGGTTAGGGGTTATGAACGGCTTGACGGGTCTGCAACTTAAACAAGTGGGTCTTGCACTGCAGCAGGTTCTCCACTGACTTGACAATGGAAGAAGCTAAGAAGTGACAAGATCTGATCTGCGCAAAATCTAATGAGTTAAAAAGTTGCTAAATCCTATTTCTCGAGTATCATTGCTATGCAATTCCTACCAACCTTATTAGTCTCGGTTCATAGCGCACAAAGCTCTTTTAACACTGATCTCTGTACCTCCTCCACCTTCTTCATACAACCAACCATGCAGTCTACAAGTGGCACCTCAACAACCCTCCGGGCTGTTGTAAAAGCAAGGACGGTAGATAGGCATGGCTTTCTAGAGAGTTGGGCTCTTCTCTAAGAGTGACGATAACCGGCTTTTTTTTTTATCGCATCACGCATCGCTCCTACTGACTTTGGAGGTTGAAATGCTTCCGTGCAATACTCGATCAGCCCATCACTGGCTGTTGAAGAATTGGTCATGCGCTCGCCACCAGGGCTCAAGCTGGATGAGCTTTTTGATGCATTAAAAGTGCCTCAGGACCATAACTCGTCGATCAAGCATTGACTTGACAGAAGCAAAATGGACGGCTTCTCTGCAGCGGCGAGTATTAACGCTGTGATGCAGCTTGCTTCCGAGGTGCCCGTTTTATTTTTAGTGCGGTAGGGGCCGAGACGGATCGTGGCCGCCTGGCCTCTATGCTTCTAGAAAACCAGGCGAAAGACATCTTCGACCGCGCAGATGGAATGATAAAATCATTCGGATGGACAACTTTAGAATATTCTATTTACTTAGTTTGGCCGGCATCTCGTCCCGAAGGCAGTTTGGACTTATAGCATGCACTGGACAACACACATGTGGGAATGGGATGGGAACATGGTCCGATTATCCGAACGGTAAGAAACGTGAAGCTGTAGATGTTGGAACATCGCTATATGATACGGCTCTGGAAGGGATCAAGCCTCTTGTTCGCGCCATTCTAGACCCTAAAGTGACGATTTACCTAGAAGCCGGGAAAATTCGACAATTTCTCCATCATATGTATATGAGGCACCGCGTTCATTGCGAGCCCTTTCGAATACACGTTTGCGGCCGAGTTTTTCAGAGAACTGGTTATTTTTCTTCTCGTCGACTGGTTGAGACTGGGGGAGAAGTTATGGGAAAGGTACCCGGTTTCGAAGAACGACGACGAAAAGAGATATGAAAAGATTATAGTGGCAATCCAATCCGGCCGGAACTGTCTTGGTCAGAAACTACGGCACAGTCGTGTAAGTCTTGAACCGCCGAACAGCGGCAAAGCCCTCAAAGTTATTGTTTACCCTACTGAAACGAGATTATTGGATTTGCAGAGGAAGTGCCGTATTAGCCCTGGGTCATCGGCTGGCAAAGAAAGCCCGGATGACGACCCCTCAGTTTTCCTTGTGAAATTTGACAAAACTGGTAGAAATAGATGCGCCATTAGTCGACGTGGTGTGAAGGGGGAGTTTTCTACGCGCCCAGGTTCTTCTCGGGTACGTTGATCTATCTATATAGCATGCTGGTAGCTAAGGACCTAACTCCATTTTACTTGTGTCCACCCCTTAACGTTTGTTTCCCAACTCTTGACAAGTTTCTTTATTGCTCCCCCCCCAACAACCTCAAACACGTCTTCTGCTCCCTCAAATATCCACTTTCTCGCTGCAGGCTCAAAGTCTCTTCTAATGACTTGCTCCTTCAACTTTGCCACGGTATCCTTGCCCTCCCTAAGCGTCGCTTCAGACACTGCAACAAGACCCTTGATCTCCGCCATCACCTCCTTAGGAAGATTGCTCTTGCCGGAGCGATCACGCTCTTTTTCGCGGTCGTTGAAGGTGATGATCCATTGCGCAGCGTTCTTTGTTGCAGCGGCGGTGTCACGGAGGATGGCAAGCGAATGGAATGTGCTGAGAGTAGTAATCTGCTCCGGTAGGTTCGTGAGAGGATTATGATCGAGTTTAAGCGTATCCAGGGCGGTCTTTAGAGTGTCAACGATCTGTGCAAACTCCTCAGGTACAGGGTTGGCTCCGTTGACACCGGTAGTAAAAGGTATGAGTGTGCTGAGAAGGCTGATAACCTCGAAATATGTCGCCTCTTGAGAAGTGAGGTCTCTTCTAGGTCCATTGGAGAATTTGGTGAATGAGTTGCTCAGTTGGCTTAGCGATTCGAGGATAAAAACTTGTTCGGGGACGGCAGCAGCAGCGGAAGCTTTGTACATAGGTGGAGGTTTGTAGCTCAATACTTCATGGAAGGCCTCTGAGAGAAGAGATAGGTGAGCGCGGCGATTCTGTTTACATATCGTGTCAGCTCTGCGTAATAGATACCACCGAGAAAGAAGAAATACTGTTAATGCGGGCCCAGTCCGCAGACGAGAGTAGATGGGTGGACTAGAGCTACAATCCCACGAGGGGAATGACCCGTAGTCAATTGTCTCAACCAGCTTCTTGTCATCAGTCACTTCAGCTGTTGATCATTAGTACTTGGTCACAGGCACAAGATTAAGTGACAACTTACTGAACCGAGAGTCTGTAAAGACCTCAGCGAAATGCTCTCCCAAGAGTCGCTCAGTCCTGGCCTCTTCGACTAAGCTCATTGCACGTGTGCAACTCCAGCGTAGATTTTCCATGTATTCGGGGATATCGATCACACTGCTGTAACTTCCAGATTCGAAAGCATCGATCAAACGCCGAGGCATTCGAAGCTTTAACGACACATCAAAGTGGGAATGTAGAAGCTCCAACAGTTCCCAACCCGTCTCATCCGATGATGAGATAAGAGCGGGGGAAATAGTAGAAAGGCGATCGTAGAAGATAGGGGCGAGAGAATCCATGATAGTGCGCTTAACGCCCAGAGTATCCCATATTTCGCGGGCGCGAGGTGAGGAGCCGACAAGGAGGTGGAGCTGAACGAGAAGAAGAGATATAATGCCATGCTTGGGGGTCAAAGAGAGCTGGTGTTCGAGGATTAACAATGCTCGGAGGAGAGGAGCATAAGAGATAGGCGAGTTGGAGATGTGGGTTGAGGGAGGGAATGCTTCCTGGATATTACAGAGCGCGATGATGACAACCAGCTCCGGTCTGAGCTCGGCCTCAACAGAAGGGTTCTTTGAAGTCAGATCAGCCAAGGACTGGTAAGTCTCGAGCGCAGCCTGGGCGACGGTCACGAAAGCAGGCCCGGTTGAGCCAGCGTCGACCTCGGTACCGGTCACTATACATTTGCGCAGAGGTTTCTTGCCAGGCACAGTACTGTACATGGAAGGACATGTAGCCGCAAAGTATTTCAGCTTGAATGAAAGGTTGCGTACTCTGGCCGACTTGATTTCGTTCTCTGTCTCTTCAGCCACCTTGGGAGCAAAGTCGTAGGCAAGGTACTTCAAGGCAGAAGGACTGAGCTTCTCCACAAAGGCCTTGATATCGTCGAAGCAAGCAGTATTTACTCCTTGGTCTTTTATGTACTTAAGCAGCTCTTTAAATCGGAAAGATGCTGGCTCGTTGTCGGTAAGGTCATCCTCGTCATGGGATACAAGGTCGAAAGCTGTCGAGACCCGCGCCAGTAGAATGATGCGCTTATAAATTGGCCGCAGATTTGGTGACTTATTGAACTTTAAGAGAAGCTGTTGTACAGTCTCCTCAACCCTATGTCTCGTTAGTTGGATCACTATCAGGTTAAGTTCCGACATACTCTGGCTTAGTTGTCTTTATCTGAGCGGCAGCGTCAATGAAATGTCGCCAAACCTTCCAGTCTGCCGCCAAGAGACTCGGTTGTCCGTTTTCATCATCTATCGACAAGCAATCATTGCACAGCTGGAAGATGGCTTCAAAGTCTTGCTCCTGTTGGTGTCGAGAAATGGCTCTCAGCAATAACTCTTTTCTGCCCTTTCGGAACTGTACAAGCGGACTAAACAGAGGGCTAGAGATGAGCTTCTCAAAGTCGTCTTTAGAGCCGTGCTTCTTCGTCACGTCGTACAATAGTATGGTCTCTTCTTCTGTTTGGATGCTTCGAGGTTGTGGTTTGGCATCATCACCTTCAACAGCAGCAGCCTGGTATGATAAGCGGCTTGTTGAAGCATAGATAAAATGGCATTACCTGTTCGGCCA
The DNA here is from genome assembly GCA_013184455.1 of Fusarium continuum. Lineage (NCBI taxonomy): Eukaryota > Fungi > Ascomycota > Sordariomycetes > Hypocreales > Nectriaceae > Fusarium > Fusarium continuum. The sequence goes on along the minus strand of JABCKB010000543.1, from coordinate 22,018 downwards.
ATTGCGCGGCACGCTGGATCTGTTTTAAAGCCAGCATTCCATACAGCTTTTTCTTTTCAGATGGCAATTGAGGGCCAGTCTGACCCAAGTCAGTCGTGCCCGAGACCAAAGGATAGATTTTTTATACGAACCGCCAATAGATGGGTGACAACAATGTTCCAGAACATGAATGTCCGCTCTTGGGGAAAGGATCTGTCTAAGTTTGCTGCGATCTGATGAAATGTCAATAGATTTTACGCTTGAGGGAGACGCCTGAGGAAGCCGCTTCTCATACCTGTTGCGCGCTGACAAGATCCCAGTGTAGCAGGCATGATTCCAAACAGCGACTAGCGCCAATTTTGTCTCTGGGTGCAGCTTTAACAAGACGCGCCCTCAAAGATCCAAGAGTCTGGGGGAATTCATCCTCGCTGTTGAGTCCTTGGGCGGCCCATTCGAGAAGATCCAGAGCGTCGACATCCTTGACCACAGTTCCTTCTCTGACGTACTTGTCAATGGCGGCAATGGCAGCAAACTTAGAACTGGGATCATCGAGCTGACTTTCGGCACAGGTTTTGACAATCTATTCAACTGTAGTTAGTCTACAGGTAATATAAGTAGAGTCTCAGAAGCGCGCACCTCATAGTATTGGTCGTTAAATGTTCGAGCCCGCTTCTCTGCCAGCCGAATCACAACAGCCCAGTTACCATCGTCAAAGGCGGACTGGAGCTGGAGGTCGACACCGTTTTTGAGGTTGGGTCGCTGTTGACGATTCATGAGTGCCAGACTTCGCGCCGATTTTCCGCTCCAACTGACTGAACTGGACCGAGTGAGTGTGAGCGTAAGATGAGGTCTTCCAGCTGCTTGTTGGAGGGGCTCAAATTGAAGATCGGAGTGGGATGGAGGGGCGGTGGGAAAGTGGCTGGTGAACTTTGCGCCACAGTTAGCGGCCAATTTCAAAGCGACGTGATGCCTCACCGTTTAACAATTTCTATCGCAATTTGAAGGTTGCTATAAGTATGAGTCTTGAAGCTTGGGTAGTTTGAATGTATTTCTGTCTTCCAACATTTCAAACCCCATTCAAATAATATTCATTTTTCAGCAGTACTTTATGGTTCCCCGGGTGACTCTTACACTTCAAGCAGACAGATGATCGTATCCATCGTTCTCTGTCACGATAGGTCACTGTGCCACAGAGCCAAAAGTGTAAGGACCCCCTACTCATAGGGCTTCCGCTAGCACAGCTTATGACTTTCTCGCCTTTCTTGGCATCTTGCGAAGACTCGAGAGTCTCGCTTCTGCTAGACCCTTAGGTGACCCAGGCGCTGTGATCTCCTTCGGCACCATCAGACTTTCCAGCCTGGCTAGGTAGACCTCTTCAACCTTGTTGAACCACGAACTGATTCAAGAGCCTCGCTATACTCGGTGGCCAGGGCATCTTCTAGGATGCGGCTCTGCCTAACCTTGCCTCATGTCTAATTTCTTATAAAACGGCCTTACCAAGTCTCATCCTTCGACTCCGAGTCATCATAAATCACAGATCTTACTCTAAACATTTACTATCCCTCTGTGACAGAAGAGATCAAATATCATTCACACCTTGTTATTAAGAACCATGGCATCTTGGCGAGAGAATGAGTCATTCGAGATGATGAGCCGACCAGTATCGCCTATTAGTGTTGCTATTGAAGACGAAGATGGTCCACTGCTTGCAGATACCTCTTCTGCAGACATCCCGAAGCATGAAGACATCGAGAGTAACATTCAATCGGCCAGTGACGGCCTCCTAGCATCAAGCAGAATAGACGAAACACAGGGCAACCAGGACGTCAATTCAGACGGAGTTTCCTGTCGAAAGATGTGTCCTATATTCCCTCATTGCAGCCATCGTCAATGGTACCATCTGTCTTGTATCCGTCTCCTGGATGATCGCATATATTCAGGCCAAGCAAGAAAAGAGCTACATTGAATCCGAAGTCGGCGAAGGCCAACTCTTATCAACCAAAACAAAGCTCATTGACGTTGCCTTCTCCATTCTAGTGGCACCGGCCGTCGTGGGAATCGCCAACTGGCACATGTTTGAGCTCGCCCGTCTTTCGGTTATCAATGAGTATCGTGCATGAAACTCGGCAGTCAGCATAGTCCTCGTTGAGGTTGCCAGCACTGACTAGGGTTCGCTTAGTCCCCTAAAGCTCTGGCCCCTTGTCTGGTCAGAGAGACCTCGAGTCATCTGTCCGGGAGCCATCGCGGTTCTCTCATCTCTGAGTTTCTCTCAGCTGGGCAATTTGGTTGCGTATTAACAAGTTGGAGTCGACACATCTAGACAGGTACTCGAGTGCATGTAGACACATACTCGACACTGCCTCTGGGTACAGACCCTGTGCCTTTGGGTAGACACACGTTGTCGGTACAGGGTTCGAATAGACTTCAAGGCCATCTCGACCGACTGCAGCCAACAATGCTTGAGCCGTCCGCAAAAGGGCTGCAGAGCGTCAACGTCTCGGATCGATCATGGGCGACGCTCCTCCTGCGGTCCTGCAACTATTCGGCGCACCAACTTATCGAATAGAGTTATCTTCTAGCTCTTCAATCATTCGAACGGTGTCAATTGGGCTTCCAAACGATCGTGATCTGCATCTCAGGATTGCCCTCGAACAATCATCGCCGTCCTTTTGTTCAGAACCGACCAGCTCCCAAGCAGATTTTGGCCCAGAAAAGTCCAATTCGCTCTCAGAAAGCGATATATGATGCCAATGGCGCTTTTCCAGGAGCCAAGCAACCGGTAATTGCCTTCAATCGGACTGCTAACTGGATTGGCAATATTCACTTAGCTGGGAACAATGCTAGCCATTCGATGGCAGAGTAATGGGCCGCTTTGACGCCATTCACCGAAAGCAATGCAGTATTCTCATGGTGCAGAGGATGAAATGTATAACTTGAACAATCTCGGAGTAGCATGTCATCTAAACAGGTGGACTGGACGAGCAAACGTGAACGTGAACGGAATAGATGAATGGTTGTCAAGAACACGGTTATTGATGAACAGCTTGAACCCAAATATAATATATCCGTGTTGAGCTTGGCATCGTCCTCAGACTTGTTCGACAGCGGTCGTATTGAGGGAGCATCAAGACTGGGCGAACACCTGCTCAGAGCGGCCCTCGGCGTGACAAGCGAAGGGAGCCAGCCTCTCTAGAATCTAGAAACTCCTGCCGATGCTTTCCTATGGTATGAAACTGAGAGCCGCCACGCACTTTTCGGCAATGATCAAACCAACGGGACAGAGAGGTATCAACTCCAAGTTAATATCAACGAATACACCATTACGTTCACCTCATAGATCCGACTGTCTGGCCGCATGGCGCTAGGACTTGCATGTAGATTGGCTGTTGAGCTTTCGCTCGACCACTGGAAAGTACAGTCGTTGAGAGGCGAGAGAATGTTGGACGCAATTCGACTGACGGCTGATGTAGGAGTGGCTCTCGAAAAGCACGTTTTCGAGGAGTATTCGACCTGGCATGGCACGAGGCTGAACAAATGTGCGCGGTTCCAATAAGAATCAGACACAAGGTTCAACAGCGAAATAGGTCGTTATTCAATATGCATCCGTCTTCAACAGATTTCACGACCACATCATTGATAAAGCGGTCATGCATGGGCTGGTGCGGCCGTCGAGTACGACCGATCAGATGATCTTCCGCCTTAGAAATCCCTTGAATCGCCAAGTTTGTTACACAGCGTTTCTTAGCTTCCATTTCCGAATATTGCAGCTTCTGTGCTAACGTTCTGCCATCCAATGCGTACCTAGGCAACTGACTATGCCTCGGAGTTACACAGCATGATGTGTGAACCCGTTGAATTGCGAACTCCAGGCTTCCTGGTGAAGCGTGACGGCAAATGATTCGGAAATGCATTTTCATCTCTGCAGTAGCCGTGTCTCCGCCAGTTTCTAGAGAAATTGAAGGTTCAATGGGAACCAAGACTAGCGAATTAAGCCGAAGTAGAGTGGCTGCCCCGTCAACATGTGACGAGATTGTGACTGATGAAAAGCATAGACTATACTCCGTAAATCAGTTGAAATGGACTGTTACATTGTTAGAATACATGCGCTGGCAGTATACTAGGCTCGTTCTTGTCAAGAACCCTAGCTCTCAAGCATCATGTCTCCTTATAGTACAAATTCTACAAACTCCCCTTCGGATGTTACAACAGCCTCGCAATCGCCAGTTTTGATGACGAAGCTGGGTTGGACGTCTGACAATGGAGATGCAGATCGTTGGGTGTGGCATCACCTCATCTAGAACCAACCGCGGCTTTCCTTTTTGCGTTTTTCGGTCTGCGAAGTTTGTTAATTTTCACCTCAAGTACAGCATCAATTGAATGATCGACGTACCCACGCTTGCTTGCAGTCGCGATATGCCCTGGAACGTCAGCCTTTTTGCTTGGTGACCTCTTCCGGAGCAACGCACTGAAAATACTCTCCACACATGTTTTTATCGCCCCCGTTTCTAAACAAGCACTTGTAGCTCCTCTGTGCAGCTTCCTGGCATGGATCGTAGAACTCGCTCTTGGATTTCCTATTCATGCCATGCGTCTTCAGTATCGGGCTCTCGCGGGTCGGAGAAATCGCTTACGTCTCAAACTTTCGGCGCTTGTCGTCGTTCCAAGGTTGCGAGTCGGGCTCGGCGGTCTTTGAAGGCTCGGCGGTCTCTGTCGTGTCTTTCGGCGTGGAGGACATTGTGAAGACGTTTGGGAGTAGGCAAGCAATAAAGTCCCGGGAGTCCTAAGACGAAGGCGGGTCTGTTTTGCGATGGAGCGGGGCGTGGCCGGACGGTGCTCAATACGGGCTAGCTCGGGTGGCTCAGCTCCGTTCAAGACGGTGGCGGTTATAGGTGACGGTCCTTTGGGCCTTTCAGTAAGGTAGACAACCGTCAATCAAAGTAGTGTCATCGAAGATGGCATTAGATCGAAAAACAACTTTTCCTCCTGCTCAAATACGGCGAAGCGCATGATGAAGCGTGAGTAGTGAATTATACATTATATGATTATATCGTCAAGCCAGGCTCCGGACGTCTCTGGGTGCTCACCCTAGAGCAAGATCACCAAATCGCATGGCTGCTTCAAAACGACATAAGCATTAGAAGCTCGAGTTTGTAGTATCAGTATTATGATGGTGGCAAAATTATTCTCTGGTTTGTTTTTAGGGCATATTTCATCGATCATGAGTACTTGAGTTATGTGATTCCCGTATACTCCAGAACTTGCGAAGTCCGAAATGGTACGTTGAAACGGCAATGCTTACCAGAAATCATCGTTGCCCCAAGCTTTCCTTTCATCTTTCGTGCTCTCTAACAACCCTTCCCTCGCTCTTTGTAATTTTCTCGTCGTCTCCTGGCTACAACATAGACCGACATCAAACTCCTTCAGGTCATCGTATTCCATGGTAGCGAGCGCAGCCAAACCAAGGTACGAATGGTATATGTCTGGTGGGCCTCCCACAGCCTTGGAGAACCCACCGATGCGATGCTGCGTAATTTCTAATAGGTACCGCCGCGAAGGGATGGCATTTATGATAGAGGAGTTCCCGAGCATCTACACAACACGTTAAAGGCCTGGGTCATAAGACGTCAAAGAGACTTACCGCGAGTGCGCCGCCAACCCACCAGCAGTAGCACGTATCAGCTTTCTTGTTCCATCGTCCATTGAAGCCAATATGACCGTAGTCGAGTTCATCAGCCTTTGACTCTATAAAGTTCTCCTCTACCTCGTCATCTTCCTCTTCCTTGACACGGTAGGCGAAAGGGCGAGAGGCGAGGAACTGGAGGAGACCTTCGCGGTTGGGGATGCCTTCTTTCAGAGCTTTTTCGGGAGGGTGGGGCGATGTAGAGTCTAGTGGTCTGTCTATGAGGGAGAGCGCACCGATTGCGCAGTACGCGTATCCAGCTAGAGAAGTGAGCTACGAGTAGAGAGTGTCGATGTGAGGTCATACCATGAGATTCGTGCTGTGAGGATTCCGCAACTCCACCATCGTAAGTCTAACTGCGTTAGTGAGATAGTCGTTCCGAGTTAAAGATTACTTACCTGGCCCCCTTTGATGTAGGCAATCATCTCATCAACATTTACATCTTCGACCCACCTCTCATCGCCTTCTTTCACATTCCCTCTCAACATCCATCGAATGCAACTCGCCAGATAACTGTGTCTGGTATCTCTACCGCCCACGATCTCCCCATCCCAGAAGTTCTGACCGAAACTCCCATCTTTTCTTTGAAGTCCCTTCAACCACTTCAATAACCTTGTCCGATCCACACCCTTGAAGGCGGACTTTGCCTCGTCCTCGTTTTCAGCTGCTAAGCCCAGTAGTACAAGCGCGAAAAAAGTGGCTGCTATGTTGGCTGTGCCCTTGAAAGCTTCTTGACCTGGTAAGGCGTGCGTTGAACTTCCGCAGAAGCCACCATCTGGATGCTGCAGACTGAGAACCCACCGGCGGATAGCGGCGCGATCAGTAGACGTGAGAGGAACAGAAAGAAGATCCAGGGCCGAGATGATGAAGCATGCGAAAGTGAGGCGGGTTGAGTCGTAGGCTGTATAGGGAGATGGGAGGTATGTTTTGTGGCAACGCTGCCAGTACTTGATGTGCTGTTTCTTATCTAGTGAGGGGCTGCCTGAATCCGACATTGTGGGTAATTGGATTAGTGAACTTTGAAAGATATATTCGCTGTTTTTCAGGTATGAAGTGAAAAGATTACTGGCCCAGGCAAGATACCCAGAACGAATCCGAGTGAGTTGCTCGTACTAAGCTCCTCATAGATTCAAGAAGGTGGAGCTTTGGAGCCGAGCCAGCTGAGACCAGCCACAGGCACAGCCTCATCCTGCTCTAAAACGCCACAAGGTACTTCGACAAAATGATTCGCCAGCCCGACAAGCCTCGTAAAAATCCCCACTATGGCGGTTGCATGTGACGCAACGTGTAAACCCCCTGGCATCCATTGTTTGCTGGTCTTTGTTCAGCGTGACCATTATTAGTTGATCAAGTGCAGCGCAGTATATGGTACGCTTTCTTGCCAGAGAATCTTCTTTTTACACTCTTTCGCCTTTTACCCCAAGGCTCGCTTGCGTCTTTGTGGGCTACAGCTGCTGGGGCTTTTTCCTTCGGTCACCTGGTTATAACTTCATCTTGCAACACGCACAACACCTTCGGGAAACAAATCGAATCGAGACAACTACAGAAGGGATCTGATCTGCGATCATGGCTCTCATATCCGCCAGGACCATCATCACCTCGGTCTCTCTCTTTCACATTACCCTCGCCTACTTCTTCCTTACTAACCCAAGCTCCATCAATGAGCAAGCGCTTGTCTTCATATTGGGCGAGAGCATGGGAATGGTAAGCTTCCATCGCAGCGATGACCCTGGCCACGAAGTTTGTGAGCTCTGATCCGACTAACTTGTCGTGTTTTACAGCCCCCAACAAGAGGTTTCGAGTTGCAAAGCCCCCCTCTCGCCTTTCTTGCAGCTATCCTTATATTTATCGGCTTTAGCGACCTCGTTTCTCTTTCCATGCCCGATGAAGTTTGCCTGATCTTTCACTGGGGCACACAAGGTTGGATTACTTCTCCGACCTCTTCTAGCAGCCGAGAAAACTAACAAAGTCGCCAATAGCACCCTTGCGATCGTTCCTTTCTATCGCTTTCGTCTTCTATATCTTCCTGTTTGGCCCATCATCCCCCCTGTACGACAAATCCCCTCGCGGCCACCTCTCCCACCCAAGCGCGCATAACCCGTCATATCGCCCCGCTGGCTGGGGAGGTGACATGCTTAAGAATCGCCTGTTCTTTACTTTTATCTTCATCGAGACAATGACTTGGTTCTGGGTCTGGGTTACCTTGCGCGAGGAGCGAGATGCAATCCTTAGCAAGAAGTCGCGAAGGCGAAGCCACTCTCATTCATTGTAGAAGGCTGGGTGGCCATGAGTTAATGGGGTAGGGAGAATTTGGACTACGTGTCTTTTTGGGGACGAAATTTGATGGCTTACAAGGAAGGTATTGAACTCTCGGAAAGAGCTAAGTTTGGACGACTTGCTACTATAAGATTATATATAGATGAGGTAACCTTGTAGGGCTGTTGTATCATGAGCAAGCATTACTCTAAGATCTATATACTACGAATTGTACCTGAGCCACAAGATATCACAAAATGTGCTTGCTTCGACGAAATGCTCATTGCATAGTCAACGACAGATAATCTACAAACACATAAATAATAATCTGTTAAGCTCTATCATTCCATGATCGTATATAACAAAAAGAGGTATTCATAAGGGGCTGTACACCATCCCGTCACCCGATGGATGGCGACAAGTTTGAGAATCGTAGAAAAGGAACAGGAGGAGAACAACACAAACGGCGTCGCGCACCAAAGAGCTTTTGAAGCCTATGATAAAGCATGCCCACTTTCATCATCCAGGTAATTATACCGGGATCCTTCGTCAAGTCGTTGAACCCTATAATAGTATGGTAATACAGAACTTTATGAGGTTGCGGACGCCTTTTCTGCAGCGATCGTTGAGGCCTGGCTTTCCGTCTTGTTTGGGATGATGACGGGTGCTGGTTTCAGCTCTGGCTGCGGCTCATTCTCCTCGAAGATCTGTTCCTCTATCTTTTCGCCTGGACCGCCAATCACCGGGCTGAAAACGTCAACTTCCTCAACATCATCATCTGCCTCTGACCCTTCATCCTCCTCTTGAATGGTGATCTCTCCAGAGCGGCGTCCCAGGCCAGAGGCACTAGCGCTGCGGGAATGCGAGCCAGATCCATTATTACGTTGGCCTTGAGAAGGCCCACCAAAATTGTTGAGCGTTGGGCCCTTGAACAAGTTCCGCTTCCTCTTGGCAAACATGATGCCTGACGCGAACGGATTAGGCGAGCCTGGAGCTGCAGGTGGGCCATCAGACGGCATGCCTTCGTTGAACATGTTTAGAGTAGGCGGTGTGGCTCGGACAAGACGGATGTTTGAAGGGAATGTGACTGAAGTCGGTGTCGCTGGAAGAACCTTGACTGAATGGTGAGGTGAATGACCTCGCTGAAGAGGGGTCTTCGACATCGACGTGGAGAATGAAGCAGCTGAGCTTGTAGATGACGCTTTGGAATGGGAGTGATGATGGTGGTGTATCGATCGTACTGACGAGACGGAGGAGGACGTCGACTTCCGGCCTCGCAGTCCAGCTGACGACCGCCGAACAGTCGATCTTGGCGTAAGAGGAGAGGGGGACAACGACTGTCGCTTGTAAGATGTAGCAATTCGAGGCGGCGGGATCGTAGGTGACGCTAATGCTCCCGAAGGCGTTCTTTGGGCATTTCCTCCGGCTTGATACGTCTTTTGGCCATTAGCCACAACTCCCTTTGGTAGCGAGGCTGTCGGTTGTGTCCCTGGCGAAGTCGAAGCAGGGTATTTGCTTGTCTGTGGTCGCGAACTTCCATCCTTACTGCTGGCCGCGCTTCCCTCTTTCTTGTGCAGGTCAGGGGTGCTTTGACTTGTCCGCCTAGCATGGCCACGTCTTCTCCTTGTTGCGCTTTCAACAAGCCAGTGCGTCACATTTTTCCAGTGAGATATGAGTGGCTGGCTAGGCCTCCTTCTTGGCCTTTCATGACCGTTCTGTTGATGGTGCTCATCGCTGGCATTCGAAGTAACCGCGTCCGAGGTCGTAACGAGATGAAGAGTCGAGCCTCGAGATCGAGCGCTACGTATCATGCCCTCCTTAGGAGGCGGTATAGGTCTGCGCTGGCGAGATGTCGAGGCAGACCGTATCGAATCTTTATCAACTGGTGGTGGGGGACGGTCGCCATCTGCATTCGTTCCTCCCGAATCCTTGCCAACTTCAGGAAGCTGTGGGAGATCCGACACAACATAGTCGACATAATGCGCGCTTCGTCGCTCGCTTCTTCCCCTGTTTCGAGAATTGGACGATTCCAGCCTCAGGTGCCGTCCCATGCCATTTGCCTCATCCACTTCGTGTAATATCGGGGCCATCCTCTCCAATCGACTCGACGCTGCTGATAGTCGTCGTACACTGCGGCTGTCGGCTTCCCTCTCTTTCCGTTTCTTTTCTCTTCGCTGCATTTTGCGTTGTTCCTTTTCCAATAGAAGAGCCCACCAGCCAGCCAGCGCATCGCATTTCTGTGCAAGTACACTTTCAATCACCCCATCGATATTGACACCGGCGCTTCGCATTCTCTGCAGGCAATCCTTCTCTAAAGGCGTCGAGAACGGGGGCGCTTGTTGAACGTCCAGGATGGCTCTTTGCGTGGGGGCATGCTCGGCCAGGAATGAATGCGATAGTATCTCAGGCAGTGACGGGCGCAGAAGCGGCCTCTTGGACAAAAGTGATTTGATTAAGGGGATCGCATCAGGAGGCATATGGTCGGGGAATTTGGGTTCCTCGCTCAAAATTTTGGTTCGGGTCACGTTATCGTCGTCGTCGTCGAAAGGAAGTTCGCCGCACAACAGTGCGTAAAGAATGATGCCCAAACTCCAGACATCGACCTTCTCGCCAGCGTATTTTTCGCCTTTAAGCATTTCTGGTGCTGAATAGCAAATAGTGCCGCAAAAGGTCTGCAGGTGGTTGGTCCTGCCCTCATACTCTCTTGTAAACCCAAAGTCTACGAGTTTGACGTTTTCATGTTTGTCGAAGAGAACATTTTCTAGCTTGAGATCGCGATGGACGCACGAATGGTTGTGAACGTAACAAACCGCACCGACAAGTTGTGTAAATATCTTTTGGACTTTCGGGACAGACAGCGGGCCGTTCTCGAGAAGATGGTTGTACAGTTCATCGCCTGGGAGTGTTAGATCAAGCAATTACAGGAGAACGACCAGGGAGATAGCTACCCGAACAGTACTCGAGGACCATCCAGACCATATTCTCCGTCACGATGACCTCGTATAACCTTGCAATATGCGGATGTATGAATTGTCGGTGGTGGTGGATCTCGCGCGCGAGGTTAGAGTCGCTTTTATTGGCAGATTTGAGAACGACCTTTCCAAAGGTTAGCTATTTTCATGGACGCGTCGAAGTTGTTCTTAAGCTATTGCCAACCTTGGAGCCATTTGTGAGTTTATGTGATGCTAGATAGACCTTGCCAAAGGATCCCTTTCCGATCAACCGTCCAAGAGCGTAGTTGCCGACGGACTTGAGCTCATGGCTCGAGAACTCACTGGGAGCACTTGTTAGCGAAACGGGTAGCAAGACGGGGGAAGAATCGTACTCGAGAAGCTCCTGATACGAACGGGCGAGCTGCTGAATGTCAGAGCTTTATCTATCGCCAGATCCAAGATCTGTGCTGACAACCGCCCAGTCAAACATACCTTTGCCTTGCGCACAAGCTCAGCTTGTCCCTTCAAGGCCTGCATCCCTCCGCGCTGGATGTCACCCGGTCACACCGCGGGGAGGGAGACAGAATATGGGTCGTGTATGTCCGGTAACGAGAAGGCAATGACCGGTTCAAGTCGAGCAACGGAGGAAAGGTGATGGGAACGTGTTCCGGCGGCAGCGGCGTATTAAATTAGGATAGCGGCAGCGTCACATGCAGCATGACCCGAGAAACGAATTAAATATGGTAATGACAGACTCGCAACAGCGTATTAAAGACGGAATTCAAGTGTCGCGCATAATCAATCTTGCTGGATTTAACAAGGCCGTGTGGTTGTTTCGTTTCGTTTCGTTCGCTGCTGGGTTGTTCGTTTGCGGTCAGACTCGGGGTCGGCGGACAGTAAGAGAACGATTCGCAAGTCGTCAAGCAATATACGCGGTAATCAAGAGAGGTTTCAGGATATAGTCGAGAGAATGACACGAAGGATAATACTAAGACGCAGAAATAAGAGGAATAAAAGCTTTCTTGAAGGTAACGTGACGTGACAACTGTTTGTTGTACGGAGCAAGTGTTAAGGTTGGGGGTAATATTTTTGGAGCTGGAGATTGGATGCTGATTGGTACAGGGGTACTTGTGACGCCAGCCTCTGTTCACCGGTCAGGCAAGTACCCAGTCATTAACGTTAAGGTAGGAGCTGATCTCCTTCAAATCCCAAGATGAAAAGCCAGACAGCTGCCGAAGGCGACAAACCATTCCGCATTTTAAGTGCATTTATCAAGAGCCCAGAAATATTAAACGGGCGCCGTCAAATACTGGAACACTGCTGTCATTGGTGCTACGAAGCATTTCTTCTTCAACGGTGAGCATTCGAGAGCGTTGATGGTGGTGAGTGAGCATGAACAAGGGATGTCGATTCGCCTGATGATGGGATTGAGGCCCTTTAATCAAAGCGTGCAGGGGCGGGGCACCTCATGTCCAGGTCTGGGGCGTTTTAACAACGTGAAGCTTCTGGCTCTACCAAACAGCTCATAAACATGTTGCCTTACCATATGCTTCTAGTCTCAGTAAATGCGGAATTTATGCTTACATATGTAGTCCCTGGACTTCAAACTTATCCAGTCGGGTCTTTGTTGGTATTCGTTGCGCCAACTAGCTTCAAGATCGTCGACCAAAAAAAGGGTGTTCTGAGTCGTTGTCTCTACCCAACTGACTTCCGAAAAACGACTACATATCATGATAGTAATTATAGTAGTGCAAGCGCCCGCCATGGGGTTATGAGCTTTGAAGGAAGTGGGCGTTTGTGAGAGCAAAGCTTTTGCTGACGACAGACGTGTTGATAGTTCTTGACGGCGAATTGCCAAGTCAAATGGCCCCTTTGCTCCGTTACATTTGTTACATTCTTCGTGTGTCTTCTTTCATCAGCTAGGCCTGACCAGGCCATACTGATGACAGCGGCGCTTCACATACGGCCCAGCGAACTCAATACTCGTGCAGCTAACAAACATGGCACCACCGAAACTTGGGTATCGCTGGAGGTCCCTCGACACACTAAGCTAGATACAGTAGGCGGTCTAGTCTACTTGCAGCATGGCCTGCCTAGTACAGTACCAGGTAGCTCACGTGTACTCCGTACCATTAAGACAATCTGGGGCCATCTCGTCATCGTCACCACAGAGTCTCTGAACTACGGATCACCATTGAAGTCTTCGCAACCAAGGCTCCTCACTCAGTGCAGTCGAGAATCGTCCAACTTATGACATTCAAGATGAGACAAACTCCATTTGTCAAGTGCGAGATGGCTCCCAGCTCGCGCTTACTGTCTCCTCCTATAATGGTCCAGTAAATGGAAGCCGTCTCTAGAGAGCTATTCGCTCCGATCTCAGATAACCCGTCGTATTTGTAATGCCACCAGAACTTCGGGGCGACCTCAGTTTTGGCGAAGCAAATCTATGGAACTCAAAACAACGACTGGTATGCGTAAATTGATCAAAATGCTTTAAGGGTAAGAGTTTTCAAGTCAACCTGCTAATAGCTTAAGCGCACTGTTACAATAAGGTTTTCTGGGCGTCCGACATTGCGGCGCCGGTCTGTAACCACGGGTGCCTGCGCCAGTAGCGCCGATGACTTGAGATTAAAGTTTCCATGAAGCTATCCATAGCTTGAATCGAGTGTGGTCTGTGATGGTCACGACTCGTTAGACTAAGTCCCCTGGAATGTGGGTTTTGCAAACAAGGGAGGCTCCGAAGCCATGCTACACCATACATGGTCTAGGATCCCATGTGGTTTTGACGTTTCTCTAGATCGAGGCTTGACAGCACCCACAATGGGTATGATCTGGATGCTTCCCGCTTGGCAAGCCAATCTGAGACGCCACCGGTAGCTCAAGCGTTGTCCCTGACTAAACCTGCTCCCAAGAACGGTATATTTGAGACGATCATGTCCCGATTAGCTGGGGTTTATGTTTCTTCGCACCGTTTGAGCTTTGTTTCCCAACGGGTGTTGAACAAGGGCTCGCCAATTACCTCTCCTTGTTCTGCCTTGCCCGGTATACCTTCAAGATGGTCAACCTTACACAGAGGTACCTCGGCCTCCTAGCTCTCGTTGCTTGGGCCGAGGCGTTCTGGCGGATGTCGTGCAGTATCATCCAAACTGGACGAGTCGACCCCATCATTGCACCTGGAACCTTCTCTGCGCATGTCCATAAGCTCTCAGGCGCCAGCAATATTAACATCGACTCCTCATTTGAAAGCCTTCAAGCCTCAAGATGTACCTCTTGCGAGGTCCAGGACGACAAATCGGCATATTGGACACCGCAGCTCTTCTACCAGCACGCAAATGGAAGCTTCCAGATGGTCCCAAACGGCGGTACCGTGATATACTACCTCGGACGCGGAGAGAATAGGTCGAAGATCGAGCCGTTCCCTCCAGGTTTCAAGATGGTGTCTGGAGACAACTTTGCTCGATCTTATGACTCCAAAACCAAGACCTACAGCACTTCCAGGTTCAAAGGCCGCCCAGTGGCGGACAGAGTCAGCTTTGCCTGCCTGGATAGCTCAGGACCTTCCAAAGAGCGCAACTATATGTGGAAGACAGACTGTGATAATGGTATGAGAGCCCAGATTCACTTTCAGTCGTGCTGGAACGGTCAAGGCTACCAACCTGATCAAAGCCATATCGCATATATGTCCCAGATAGACAATGGCATCTGTCCTCCGAGCCACCCCCGCCAGCTTCCTCACCTGTTCTTCGAGGTCATTTATGGGGTCAACAACATCGACAAGAGCAGAGGTGGACGATTTGTGTTTGCAAATGGAGACACAACAGGCTATGCTTTCCACGGCGACTTTCTAAATGGCTGGAATCCAACGGTTCTTGCAACTGCCATTAAGAAATGCATCAACAACGACGACATTGGCGGTGCGATATCCAAATGTCCAGTCCTTGCTGCGTCGCAAACACCATTCTTCAGCGACAATTGTCCAGAGATGGCGGCTCTTGTCGACGAGCCCATTCGAGGCATGCTTGATGCCCTTCCAGGCTGTATCAAACCCACAAGTGGTCCTGGTAGAGCGTCCCCGGCAGTCTGCGATTCAAAGCCATCTATCAACAACATTGGCGATGTTGGTATCGGAACAATGTTCGAACCCGCTGCAGGAGATAAGGTCGGGACGTGGGCCTTTGTAGGCTGTGCACTCGAAGGCACTCGCAGAACATTGAATAAATATGCTGTCACCTCTGGCAGTATGTCTATAGAGTATTGCACTGCATCTTGCAAGGCCCAGGGTTACCCGCTTGCTGGTATGGAGAACGGCCGTGAGTGCTACTGTGCTAGTGCTCTTACGCCGGGTGCCTCATACACGAGAGCTTCAACATGTACATCCTCAAGAAAGATAACATGTGCGGGAAATATGACTCAGTATTGTGGAGGGCCCGACTTTCTTACTATCTGGAACGACACTTCCTACACACCTCCTGTAGAGCCTGTCGTTGGCCAGACCGAAATCTCCAAAGGTATGGCTACGTACTATGGTTGCTGGGCTGAAGGTAGCACTGGTCGTGCCCTCTCATCGGATCGCACGGCGGACGTCGTGGGCATGACAAACGAGAAGTGTGTCGCATTCTGCCAGGCGGGCGGTTGGGCATATGCCGGCACTGAGTATTCCCAAGAATGCTATTGTGGCAATGATATTGTCAATGGTGGATACGACACCGCTGACATCTCCCAATGTTCAATGCAGTGTAGAGGCAACATCTTCAGCTACTGCGGCGCAGGAAATAGACTGAGTGTATGGAAGATCAAGCAACCCGATCAGTCTACAGGGCCCATCACAGCACTCAATGGGGCGGCCCTCTGGGCTGGCTGTTATACAGACGGAGGACCAGGGGGACGT
This sequence comes from Fusarium continuum, assembly GCA_013184455.1. Taxonomy (NCBI): domain Eukaryota; kingdom Fungi; phylum Ascomycota; class Sordariomycetes; order Hypocreales; family Nectriaceae; genus Fusarium; species Fusarium continuum. Next base: position 6,282 of record JABCKB010000543.1, on the reverse strand, counting down.
ACGCTTCCGAGTGCTGTCTTCACTGGTTCGTCAGTCTCACTCGACACATGTTTCGTTTTCTGCAACAAGCTCAACTACCCTTTGTTTGGTATGGAGTATGGGCGAGAATGCTACTGCGGCTACGCACCCAAGACTCAGGCCACGCTTGCGCCCGATGGTGACTGCAAAATGCCCTGTGCCGGCGACTCTACCCAGAAGTGTGGTGCCGGCAACCGTATATCTGTATGGAACAACACGCTCTACACCCCTACAGTCAACGCCGAGACACTTAACAATCCTCCCAAATATCTCGGCTGTTATACCGAAGGTAAGGGCACTCGAGCTCTTGAAGGTGCCAAGACAGCAGACAAGAAGAAGATGTCTGTTGAGACTTGCGCGGCATTCTGCTCCGGCAAAGGTTATCCTTACCTTGGGCTTGAGAACGGCCAGGATTGCTACTGTGGCAAGAAGGGCCCATCTGGCGGTAGCTTAGAGGCTCCTGAGTCTGAATGTAATGTCGTTTGCAAAGGAAATAATTCGCAGAAGTGCGGTGCGACCAACAGACTCAACGTCTACAGGCTAGACAGGGTGTCAAAAAGCAAGCCTGCTACTAAGACAACTTCGAAACCTGCTACAGCCAAGCTTTTGGGTTACAAGACCACGTCCAGACCTGTCACTGGCCACTCGAAGACAACTCTTTTGACTGCCACGACCAAGGCAACTTCTAAGGCCAAGGCTTCGTCTGTGAGACCAGCGAATGCAAAGTCCAAGGCAGTCGCAAAGACCAAAACATATCCCGCAATTAATGCAAAAGTCAGAACCTCTCTGAAAGTCGAGCCAACGGCACAGGCCACCCCAAAAACGACATCGGAGCTCGTTCAGGTTGAGGTGCAAGGCTTTGAAGCCAAAACATTACGTACCTCCATCACAACCTCGTCAGAAATGAAGTCTAAGAAGACTTTGAACACTTCAACTGAAAAGACGAACCCAACATCAGCTATCGCCAAGGCTAAAGCCAAGGCATCTACTGTTACAACATCATCTCGTTCAAAGATGATCAAGCCTACTACTGGATCCAGAGGAAGAAAGCCATCGACTATATCAACCTCGACAATATCTACACGTTCTCACACTGCTAGTCTCAAAGCCAACCTCAAAGTACAACTCTCCACTGGTTCCCTTTCCACTTCATCCACCTCAAATTCCGAAGCCAAGAAGACCTCTACAGCCTTTAAAGTTCCACCAACTATTAAAGTGTTTTCCCAGGGAAAGAAGAGCAGTGAGGGCCAGTATAAGAAAGGCGACAAAAGCAAGGGCTCTGACGATTATGAAAAGAATTCATCACCCACTTCTTCAGCCACTACCACCGCCTTTACCGCCTCGCCAACGTTGAAGAGTGCGGGTTCAGGCAAAAACAAAACAAAGCTCAAAGATTCCGGGAGCCACAAGGGTGGAAAAGCAAAGCCCACCTCCCCAAGCACAAAGACCGAGAACCCTAAAATCACATCAGGCTCGAAGGGAAAAATGACCATGGAGTCAACAACGATAGCATCAAACACTTATGCAGCCTCTCTCATTAAACACAGAGATTCCAAGGAAGATGTTCACCCTGAGAAAGCAGAGAAAAGTGAAGGACCAAAAAAGAAGGTCGCTTCAGCATCAATCACAACCACGGCCACATCCGTCTCTACGTCGAAACCTAGAGAGACATCGAAGACTACAATTAAAGCAACAAGAAAGTTTCTGGAGGCGAAAATGACTAGCGTGTCATCGACGTTCAAGGCATGGACTACCACGATTGCGAGGTAGCTAATACTACCATGATGTTTTGCAACTTTTGAATGATGGAGTGTTCGCCGAGCATATTGTACATAGTACACAACATAAAGTTAATTCTTACGAATCTTTGAGTGAGCATGTATGTAAGAACAGAGGTGAACCCAATGTATCTGTACACTGCCAGCTTCATTCGTTACACCATTCCCTACTCAGGCGTCATAGTATCCCTTGCTCACAATGGTCGATAACGAGATTATGGCGATGCATAATATTGAAGTTTTTTTATCTTACGCACATGAATATTGTCGCTTTCTTTTTTCACTAACCATATACGCATTCTAAGAGTGATGGAGCTTGGGGTTGCGAGCAACATGCCTTTGTTATTTCACTTGGTGGCTTGTAAAGATGTCATATGCCGATAGACTTTGGGGATCCTACACCTAGATTTTGTATTGTCCGGCATGACAAGAAATAATAATAGAAACTTTGCTGGGGGTACTAAGCCTCGGAGCATGGCTAAACAACACGAAGACTCATCGTTAATCCGCAGAAACCGTTTCTAGAACCTTTCCGTCACCCTGGTAATCATCTTCCCAACCTTCAAATCATGTTCTTCTCCTCCAAAGCGTGCTTTAAGGCAGTGATCTTAGTCACCACAAGCTTGTAATTGCTCAGTTGATCACGCAGAATAATGGATCTCGCATGCTGCTCCTCATTGAGAATGCGGTACTGTTCGGCAATAATGTCGAGTGATGCGAGGGCTTGAGTGTCGTCGCCTGTGTAACCGATAAGGTTTGTAAGAAACCGACCATAGTGAGTTTTCAATTGCTGAGCGAAGCCAAAGTCGAGACTCTTGATCGATGCAAGAGTGAGGCTGAGCTGCTCAGACAGGTGACGGATGGAGGCGAGGTGCTGCTGGACCTGTAGGAAGTAGTACTTGGTGTTGTTTAGATCGCCCAGATGAAGGGTCGATACCTCGAACTCATCTGCGACCAGATTGAAAGGGTAAATGATGTTCTTGATGGCATCAGCTTGACTGGCCTGCGCTTCACGGAGTTTGGTATTGTTCTTGACAATTGCCATCACAGCTTCGGTAGCCTCCCGGAGGGCAGGGGACATGGAAATGGGCGGCTCGCAACCCATGATTGCTGTAGATGACAATTAAAGCTTTAAGGTGCGATTGAAGATGATTGATGATTAAAATCGAGCGTATTTGGAATGGCGCGCAGGGTGCGGGAGGAAGAGGAAGACGTCGACCTGAAAACCGAACGACAGTAAGAGGGAGATGCTTCGGAGAAGTCAGCTTCCTTGATGATTTGAGCGAACAGGAATGAGTGCCTCACATTTGAAGATTGCGAAAGGTGGATGGGCTAGTATTCGACCTAGCCCCAAGCAAAGAAGCAGCTGGGAGAAAGTTCAAAAGTAGATCCTACCCGCAGTATGGAAACCGCATCTAGAAAAATCAACAGAGAGATACTTGTGAGGATCTTCTATATCGTGATGGCTGTGAGTGGCCCTGATGTTTGTGGTTGATGTTTGTGGTTATGGCAGAGTAAGAGATAGAGAGTAGATGTTGTTGTGGTTCTCGAAGAGTGCGAGCTTTTTGGACGAACATGGAATTCACCTAGGCAACAGAAACATGCAAAACAGACGTGCTACAAAGCTTTAACACCAAGCAGAGGAGAAAAGTCTTACGCTACTAGGTCAGTCGATTGCGTTGTGTGTAACTGGCAGAGCACTGCCAACAGCCGACATCATAGTTCCAGGCTGATTGGATTCGAGTGTTGCCAAGGGCGGAAGAACCAGATGGAAAACTTGGATTACAATGACCTGAGTCACCAGTCTCGTATTCTACTCTGCGTCAAAACGGAATCTATGCGTAGAGATTGATGTATCTACCGAGTATCTTCAGACGGAGCCGACATGGTGTTTTAAGAGGACCTAGGTACGTAGGTGCGGGAGCATACCCAAATTTTACTTAGGTTTGTTGATAGTGTTCATCACGAGTATGAGTGTTGATTTAAGCGTTTGTTGATCAAACAAGTCGGACCAAGTTTCCATGCATATTTGTCAACGACCATGTTTGAACCAGGCTCTGGAAAAACCCTTGTTTAGGTCATCATAGGTTTGGGACCCAGATGGTTACCGAGATTATTGAAACTCTCTAAACATAGTTGCTGAAATAATTTAATCTGGTTAATAAGAGCCACACATGGGAATCAGTATGTTCAACTCAGTAATCAACGTCCTCAAGTAAGTTGCCACGTACTGTTCCCTCCAAGGCCAGGATATCCGGACCTCTGATAACGTGACTGTCTGTTCATTTTGATACTTCTAGCCCTCTGTTGTCTACAACCTCTTTTCGCGATGCAAAATGATAAAAATTCTACATGTGCCGTGTCAATTGCCGACCACCAACTGGCTGGCCAAGGCAAACGTGCCGGTAGAATCATTGAAATGTCTTCAACCCCTCTCCAGTAGGGGGCCTGCCAGAACACGTTCATCACTCAGTGTGCTAGTCATTCAGAAGGTACCGCCAAATCATCACTACATGCTGTATGCACGATTTGCCCCTATGCGTGCGGAAGCTTGAAGCTCCGGAAAGGCTACACTGGTCGGGCTCGGACTTGTTATTACTCTCGTACTTATTCGACCTAGCAGGTAGCCAAGAGAGCCCCTGTCTTACACTTGGATAAGGAGTTGATATCGCGATAACCAACACAGTCTAGATTTATTGCCCGCGATGTCCGCTTTAGCAATTTGTCGGTAATGCCTGGGAAGTTTCTGGCAAGACTGCTTTTCAAACGTTAGATTAAGTACGAGGCTTCACTTCAGCAACTCAACCGTGGAACAACTTAATTCTCCTGGATCAACACATACATGCGGGCTATTTGTCGAGTCTGGATACGATAGGGTATGCGCAGGTAGGTAACCTGAAGGATTAACTATTCCCGCGCCAACCTTACCAAGACATGAATGGACGACTCGATCAAAGCAGCTCTTAGATTCATCATGGTCACTACTCATAGGATAACGAAGAACAAGACTACAAACCCGTACTCCTACTGAGTTTCCCTCAGGAAATGCGCCGTTGATTGATAATGGACTCCGCGAGCCGCACCAACCTGAGTTACACCGTGAAGTATTAGCTATCTCGAGTACAAGTTAATACTTTGTGCAGGGTGGTCGTATAGCGATGCACTGACAGTCTAGGTAGATACAATCAGATCAAGACCATTTTATGTCAGATGCGGAATTGTTCAAATGCGATAATTTCATTTTTCGGACTTAAAACCGGGTTTCAAAACTCATCTGACTGATTAATCTGTTGGACGTATTCCCTTGGCTCAGGAAAATCTGTAAGGAAGTGGCCACCTAATGAAGCCATTGAGGATCAGATTTGCTGGATCTCTGATTGTCTATAGCCTCTGCAAGTTGCAAATAAGCGAGGGTCGTGCAGAAGTCACCTTCACATATACCTCATTTCATAGAGGGTTTACAGGTTCTTGTTAGAACAGGCAAGTGCAATTTAACCAAAAAGTCTACGCGATCATATCTGTATTGCTCCGAGTGGTCTTGCAAATGACATCAATGGAGGTGAGATGCTGTAGGGGAAGGCTAGAAATGGTTTAATCAATGCTGAAACACAAGATCGATTTCACATTGTTTGCGGATGGTGGTATCTGTGGTACTCCTCTGATTTAGGTGATGGAATCTAAGGAGCTGAACCTTTGCTGGAACAATAATGACATGTGCTGGAAAAATACACAGACCTATTTCAGGCCAAGGCAATGTTAGATTATCTACTAATGGGATTAAACGACGGACAATCACCGTTTGTTGGATCTCATACTTTTCATCTTTCAATTGGTCAGATGTCATCTGCATGTGGCGATCTAATGTGGTGTCTCCATGCTAGGAAGAGAGAGTCGTCGAGGATAGTCATGTAATTGTTTTATCGACACTATGCTCCTTGTTTCAGATTGCATATTGCCGTTGAGCTTCTAAGTACCTAGATGACCCCCCTTCCCACCCCATACCAATAATTTCGCTCAAGTGTCGCCGCATAAAATACTGGCGATGCGAGTAATTCCGAAAAAGGAAATATGATCAGCCAAGACCAGACGATGGAGCTGGTACTAATGTTATATGATGATGGTACCAGGAGCAATGCATCTATTGGTTAACAGCTCAGCGACGTGAATGCTTTCACTCATATAAAGACACCAGGAACCATGGCGTGAAATCTTTTAAGCTAGCTTCAACATCGCAAAAGTTGGCAAAGGATAAGATAGCTAGCATTTTTGCCAAAGATTTGATTCTAACCAAGTCAAAATTGACATAGAATCCAGATCGAGACTGCCTATCAGGCAAACCAAACACCCCAAGGATACTTATTCGGTCTATACCTCGCCTGAAGTACTATAGAGCCCTGATATAGACCTTTAGGCTTTATAAACACACTTAAATAAGGTTGTTAATATAGCGCAAAGTTAACATTATGCTTTATTATAACTTAAGAGC
>JABCKB010000542.1:0-14891 GCA_013184455.1 Fusarium continuum | reverse complement strand
GTAGTAAAAATAACTCTAATTTTCTTAAAATTAATAGCCTTTAAGAAACATACCTTAACAACTTATAACAGGGATTAAAACCCACCGGCCTTACGCATCCTTATGAGATAATACAAGCGTCATTATAAAATCGGTCTTGCTTACTCCTCTGCCCCTTCCACGTTCTGGACTCAATCTCCACCTTCCAGGTCTTGATAAGGTAAGGTACGTATCTTACTCAGTGCAAGGATCGGATGCGGCCCGCTGCTGCTTCTTGCAGACAGTAAGGCGGTAAGGCATCAAACCCCAGCCGCTCTCAGCCAGTGATCATAACAAAAGGTGGAGCATCGGTCCCATGACGCATTCAACACAAACCCACTCGCCATCTACCATTCTACCTTGATAACGACCTCTTCACACTTCACACGATTTCTATCCCAACCATCGACTGCCTCGCATCATCCTAGCAAACGACACCACTCCCCATAACCCACCCGAATTGCGAGGCCATTTCGCGCAATGAGAATCTCTATCGCCACCGCCTGCTTGACTGCCTGCCTGGCGCCAGTCGCGGCTTTGAGCGTTCTCAATGGCAGGGCTCCCGATATCACTATCAGCGACGACCTCAAGATTCCCGGCGATTCTCCCCTCGAGCTCTGCCCTGGAGACCACGCTGCCGACCTAATCAAAATTGACAAGGTCGACCTAGCTCCTAACCCTCCTCAAGCGTACGGCTACTCCGCTTACTGTCTATATGACTTATGATATCGTACTAACATTTTGACAGCGGTCAGGAGCTCTTGATCAAGGCCAAGGGATCGGTCAAGCAGAAGATTGAGGAGGGCGCCTACGTTCTTCTTACCGTTAAGTACGGTCTCATCCGACTTATCAGCACCAAGGCCGATCTCTGTGAGCAGATTGGCAATGTCGACCTCAAGTGCCCCGTCGAGGCTGGTGAAGTTGAGGTTATCAAGAGTGTAGACCTTCCTGCTGAGATCCCTCCTGTACGTAGCCACTACTCATTCGGACTTGGGGACACCATTGCTAACCCAACAAAGGGCAAGTACACCGTACTGGCTGATGTCTTCACCATCGACGATGTACAGATCACATGCTTGACGGCGACCGTCACCTTCTCTCGTAGCAGCAAGGGCTTCTTTGGCGGCGATCTTTGAATAGGATTATGGCGGAAGCATAACATACGTATAGCAGCATGACTTCTTGTTGGACACGTTCTCGTGGGTATCAGGTTAACGTTTGGTTTGGCGAATTTCTAGCTCAAGTAGAGCATCCTGCAGCGGCTTTAGAATATATTTAGCATACTTGATAAACGAGTCCATTGTGCTGTACTCCACCTCACATCTCAGCATGATAATTCCCCTACATGACATGATCAAGTCGAAAAAACGCAATACCGACAAGTCATACGCGGTCATGCGAATTGCCGCATCTATACTATGCTCGTTTCATCCCCCTCGCCCCCGAAGTAAGTCTATGCGCCTAAGTAACTACTCTTCCTCTACTCTCCAAACAGACGTCGCACTCGTCTTAACACACTGTCCTTCTCGGGGTCGTAAGGGTGGTCTTTGCTGGGAATTTCCAACACAGCAGGGAAGGCCGCGGTGTAGGTATCGATACGATGTCGGATTCGGTCGGCAATCTACAGTATGATTAGCCACATAGGTAAGTAGAGCTGAAGCAAGCTTCTGACATGTTGGTTGATGAGCACGATGCCAATGTCTTTTCGATCCTCAGTAAAACGATCGAATGCGGCCTCGATAGCACCTGTGTCGGTCTTGCCGTCGACAACAAGGAAGTTCTTTTGAGCATCGGCGCCCGTGGTCACATGCTGTTCTTCGCGTTTAGCTTATTGATAGAGGAAGCGCAGTGATTGAGAGAAACTCACGCCAATACCTGCAAGAAGCAGTCCCGTTACGGAGTCCTAGATGCGAGCTACGTCAGCGCGATGCATCAAACAAAGAGCTTTTTACCGCAGCACATACTTCGTCGCCGATAACGGCTAGGAACTGACGATCTTTATAGTCTGCTTGAGAAGCCATCTCGGTGACTGGATTTGTTTGCTGTCTCGCTCCTCTCGTCAGAGTTGGAAGCGTTAGGTTGGCGTGCTACAACTACGCAGGAGGTCGGGCGCCTGAGGCTCCGCTCCGTGCCGACTGTCCTGGGCAGGTGAAGCTCTGACCATCATCCAATCCCCCGCGGTAGACGCTGAAGCCTCCACTGAGCCCCTACTGGTCAGCTAGGCAGGTACTAACTAATAGTGAACAAAGAATTTACCTGGTCCTCAGCAACAGGAATCTCTAAGTAAACAACACCTGGCCAGGTCGCCGCCATTTCTCTCTTTGTCACTCTCACACCAACTCGCGACTCCCTATTCGAATATTGCGATCAGGAAAATCGATATTCGAAGGCTAGATACAGCCATTTCGTCAAGATGCCACGCCTAGTTCGTCGGCAACCGCTCTCTGAGCGCATCATGGCTGCCATGAACCCCATGGACTTTTTGCTCTGGTTGTCCGAAGAGCTTGAGACGAGAGATTGGGATTCAACCACCGCAGGAACACAGATCGGCTTGGTCTTGAACTTTGTGTTCTTACTTGCGCGTGCCAATTCGGGATCTTCTTCCAAAAGTGATGACATTTTTAGTGACGAGACCAGCTCCGGCTGGCTCGCTTTCTTTGTAAGTGCTTGCGCTCTCCAGGCTGCTTTATATGGTTTTGAGACTAATTATCTAATATTGTCAAGGTCTATCCTCTTGTCTGGGTACTCGTCACTTTCTCGTTTGCCAACGCTTTCTACACAATCACCCGAAGCCGCAAATACCGACTCTTTCTAGCCAAGGTTGACAGACCGCTGTCTACGCCCTCTGCACGACGTGTGAAAGTCAGCCAGTCCAACTCATCGCCCTCGACACCTCTAAGCTATCTCGCGAGTCTAATAACACCAGACTCTGCTGAGTCGCGGGCTCATCCAGACAACGCATCGGATGTATGGGAGTTGTCGGTTTGGGACCCTCTCCCAGTCTCTCTGCGACTTGCCTGTCTTTTTGGTCCTGGTCATGTCTTGGTGTACATGATATTCCTTCCTCTTGCTCCTCTGGACCCTCGACCAAGTGTGACGGTTCTGAACACACTCCTCCTGCAAGTTCTCATTTCTGGTCAGCTTCTCTTCTTCTGCTCTCGATTTGCGCAACAGGCGAAGGATAAGACCATCATCCAAGAGCAAGTGATGAAAGAGTACGATACCAAGTTTGTCCATCCCCGCCTTCATCCTACGGTTCGCGATATCGGCACGCAGTTCTCCATGGATCAGTCCAGTGACTACCAGGAATTCGTGCAGACTGGTACTCCTACAGTCCAGATCCGCCACTCTTTCCAGGCTCACTCTAACCCATATGTTGGAACTGCTGATACCCCTGAGGAGCGATCTCTCACTCCTGCCTCCAACAATGTTATGAAGCCGCACATGTTCACGCCTCCTACCGCGACTCGACGCTCTGAAGCTTTTAGACCCGCTACTAGCCAACGAAGTGCTGTGCCTCGTCATAGTCTGCCTACAGGTTACACTTCGACTGGTACATCTTCAGGAGTTCATGGGATCAACTTCGGTGGCAGCATGGGCATTCACACCCACAACAAGTCGCCTCTCAAGAAGGCTACGAGCTTGAACGAACTCAAAGCTCAGGAAGCGGCATCTCCGCGTAATTCTCGAGAAATGGCGGCTTACGAGCAGCGTAACTGGGGAGCGGGAACCCCATCCAAACAAGTTGAGAACCGCCGATTGACGGGTTCAAAACTTAGTAGCACCGGCAACCCCTTTGCTGGGTTGGGTCGGCAACAAGCACCCCCAGAGAGCCGACATCCGCGATGGTAGCTCGTGTTTTCTTTTGTTTATTAGTACATGCGAACCATACCAGAGGTTAATGCGACCCCGGGTAGCAAAGACTGGCGTTAAGGTCTGGCGTCTGAATAATAATTAGCAAATACCCCATTTCTCTTTAACATGCTTCCAATCTGAAGATTCGTTTTCTTGTCTCCGGAGCGCTTCAGGTATTCGTGAACTACCTCCCAACTTAAAGCCAGGCATACCTACCTAGGTAGGTACCTGCTAGAGGGTTGTGATTAAGCTTCCAATGTGACGAGTGTGGCATATACGCCTACATGATGCCTTCTTTCACTGCCTTCTGCAAGGCACATCAAAGGCAGTTGCGGATGCTGTCATATTAAGATATCAAACCCACTTGATATAATAAACTTTCTTTCTCTCACAACTCACCATCTATTTCTGATCTCCTATTGTTTCTCCCCTCACATATCTCATCATACCAGGCGCTCAACGGCTAACCCTGTATCATTTTATCACAATCGACACTTAGACAGCACCCGAACATAGCAATACCGGCATCCGATTAATTATAGTGACTACATCCACCCAGGGATGCCCGACAAACCACATTGGTCATCCCTCCGCTGCAGCGGATCATCATCTGAACATTCACCACAATTTGTGCGTTCACAGGATCCTCCTCGTGGCCACCAAGAAATCAACCAAAGCCTTACACTGGGAGACGTAGGTGAGTGGGTTAAGAAAAGACAGGAACCTGCCCGAAGCGTGACGCTAGGGGACGTGAGTGACTGGTTCAAGAACAAATTTCCGAGTAATCGCCCAGAAAGAGGAGGAACGCTGAGAACAAAGGGGTATTGGGAAAGGAACGAAGCAAAGGGCACGCAATCATTTCTCAACAATGACACGGATGACAAAGACTGCAATGAGCCATCTGAGAGTCTGCCCTTGCCAGGGCGACAGCAGTCAACTAGCAGGCGCCAGCGAGGTCGATGGAGCAGGACTGGTGGTTCAGATAGTCTGATAGACTGGAACACACCTAAAAACTTGAGTGAGGCATTACCAGACTCAGGGCCGTCATCCAAAGGAAAGGGGCCTGCGAGCAACAAACAGCCCCCTACACGTCGCAAATGGAACGACTTTGGTCCTCTAGGGATAGGCAGAAAGCGTGACCAAAAGACTGTGAGCGACTGCATAGAGATCAAGAAAGAGAAAGGGAAACAAGATCTGAGGCGCACTTCCAGAGCCCAGTCCCTTACCGCTGCCATGCAAACGACGACTAGCATAATGGAAGTTCTTGAGGCCAAGAGGAAGGCGAGGAAGAAAGCACGAGAGGAACGAGAAAGCTTGAGAGAGAGCGGAGATTATCTCGGCGTCCAAGGCATCAATCCACAGACGGGCGTTTTAGATCTCACATCGGACAGCGGAGAAAGCACCCTGAGTGTGAAAACGGAACAGAGGCTGAACCAACTCAAGGTTCGAGCCAAAAACGCGTCGTCGGCTGCTCAAAGAAAGGAGGCCGAGAACGAAATCGTCAAGGTTCATCTCGACCGCGACGTGACAAAGTTGAAGCGTAGAGAGAAAACAGAGAAACAGCTGGCAGCTGCCGTCAATGGCAAATGGCGAAGAGAAACACATCAGTGGTCCTCGGTTCAGGAGCCTGATTTGAGCCCCATAGCCCAATCACACAGAAGCACCTCGACATTCTCAAGTCAGTACATGTCCTCTTTCATCTTATAATGTCAACTAATTTTCTCTGCGGACACAGGGCGCCAGTCACGTCGTGATCCGGACGTGGCAAAGCAAGAAGGGCTTATAGATTTAAGCCTTCCTCTTGACCAACCGGACCCGAGGCAGCCTCCCGATACAGCTTTTTCGCCTGAAAAACTGTCCAGAGCAAGTTCGCACTCATCTGACACAGTTGTCAAGACTCCTCATCGACGGAGTCTCGCCAATCTGTCTCCCGCAGCTTTGGAGCTTTTCGAGAACGACATAGGTTTCCATAGCCCAGACGAGCTCAGGCTAGAAGGGGACCTTTTCTCAAAGTCAGCTGTTGGGCCCTCTATAAATGATGCACAAGCACAAAGTGTTTTCTTGCCAGGGACAATGAACGCACAAGAAGCCAAAGAAGCTCATACCAGCAGTTGTGCACTGGCGGGCGGCAAACATCAAAAGCCAACTATCGGGTCTTTTTTAGGCAAAGGCCAACAAGAGGAATCAGAGCCACGAGGAGTAAAAACACTTCGGACTTCAAACAGCTTCCAGTCACTGCCAGATCTCTTGACAATTCTAGGTTCCTCAGCGTCAAACCGCAACACCAGCCTAACCTTGGCGAAGACCAAACTCAAGGCATCAAGTTACCACGAGAATACCTTCCACGGAAGCTTCATGCAAGATTCGGCGATCAGCCACGAGAAATTCATTACCCTCCCGACAACGTTGGGACCGGCCCTGTCAAAATCCCTCGAAAACCAGTCCCAACATACTCCAGACTTGGCGTACAGCAAGCGAGCTCTAACAGGACGTGGGCAGAGTCCGCATCTCACAGGAAACCAAAAGGTAGAGCCAGTTTGGGAGAAGCAGATACCGAGAAGCTCAACACCACCACCAACAATCCGACTTCTGCTGCGGCGGCGAGCATCAATAGCTGGGAGCAAAATCAGCCCACTACTCCAAAAAGAAGCAAGGAAGACAGTGACTCAAGATCCCCTCACCGCTCTCTTGGTTCCCCAGAGAGAAGCGACGATCGGGGCCGAGCTGCGAGAACTGTCAAAAGCGACCAAAGAAATACGAGCCGGGAAAGAGATAGTTGGAGGGAATTTCCCCCCAGACAACCAGCTATATCCGACGATACTCAAGACAAAAAATTACACCGACAACCAAGGCTGGGCACAGAACGCGAAACGAGTCATCACGAGCAGGTACGACGTCAAGGAGGCGTGTGCATCCATAAACATCACCACCACTATTGGGTGCGGCCCAACGGCATCGACATCCCCCCAGAAGAGAGCTCAAGAAACTCAAGGGGGTCTTTATCGCAAACGCAGACTCAACCGGGTGATTTACAACCTGCGAAGCTTCGGCACGACGCCAGACAGCTTGGAAATCTCCCAAAAGAAGCGTGGACTGAATACATTGCCGAAATCGGGATCTCTGGAAGAGACACAAGTGACCGTTACTATGTTGGAGAGTCTCCAAGAGCCTTTGAAGAAACAACCACAAGCGCAAGTGTACAACAGCTTAGGATTGGGTCCAGAGGTTTCGGTAGCACAACACCGACGCAGCAGTTTGTCAATATCCACTTGTATAACGGACGTCAAGGACATCAAGAAGCAGGAGGCAGAGCAAATCAGTTGTCTGATGGACAACGCTCGACTGAGCAAAAAACACGCTTTGTCCCAGTTGCATCGTACACAACACAACAACCAAGTGATGGATCTGGGGGCGCACGTACCAGGCAGTGCTCCAACACATCGGAACGCCGAAGACGGCATCGCAGATCGTTCCAGTAACAAGTTTCACCCGGGTGAAACAGGAGGGCTGTGGGAGGCTGTCAAGGAATTTCTGTGCACGATCAAGGGGTACAGCATGTGGCTTTTGAGATTGTACTGGGAAACGGTGAATCCTGTCTTTGATCACAGGTCTCCGTATTGGAGACACGCCGGTCGAGAAGATGACGGCTGGAGAGACTTGGCGAGTATCTGTCTCGCATTGCCCCTGATATTCGGGCTGATGGTTATTCTGATCTGGAGTATGGAGTTGACGGTTATCACAATGAAGTGCATGGATCAGGAATGGGATTGTTTGGTTGGTGAGGCGTTGGCCATGTTTCGGCGGAGCTTGACCGGAGTCTACGACTAGACAATGGCCGGGCGGATGTGTGGGAAGGGACCGGTGCCGGCGAGTCGAGGCAGTGCACGGCGGGGCGGTATCAACGTTCCAAGCTCATTTCGCAGGGGAGAGGAATGGTATCATAGCCCGGGGCAAAGCGTGCGCCGCCGATGGCGGATGCGGAGGGAGGTAAAGTTAGATGGTGAGTTATTATGGCAGAGAATCAATAAATGGTATACTTATTATATCTTTTCATTTGGTGTTGTTGTTTTCTTTTGTTCTACATGCTCGAGTAAAGACTGGCTAAAGCCTGCTCATCTTTTAGAATTGAGCAACACAACGTAGGGAGGGAAAAGCCCAGGCAATTGATGTCGTAATTAGACCCATGCTAGAGGCCGTGTAGTTTATTATTATTACTACTATTTTATAGAGAGGGGGGAAAAAAAAGAAGAAGAAAAATAAAAAGGGCAAAATCCAATGTCAATCAGAGAGAGCTGTTGGTCTTTTGACATCGGAGGTTGAAAAAGTGGCGATCGACCGGCAGGACCGGAGCGAGGAGCCAATGGATGCTGATTATTTAGCAATCAGTGCAGGAAGGACATGTGGGTCTACCCCGCGCTGGTGACCATCCTGGCCTCTTGATGAGCTTCAATTGCTGACGGCCGCAAACGGACCTCTCCGATCATCGGCGCCTTCCCGCCAATTCTATGAAGCTCGTGGAATTGGGCAGGAGAGGGGGGCGCAAGTGAAATTTTGTTGATAAACCCAGAGGCAGGGCGCCTTGTTTCCAATTCCAGACCGATACTTGTTTTCTTCAGCTGCTGTTATCATACCTCCCCTCCCCTCACCTCACATCCCTCTTTGCCTTCCTTCCGAACCGGAGAGTTAAAGGTTTCCATCCTCCTTTACAACAACTTCCTCCTTCTGTTCTTCTTCTTCTTCCACCATCAACACATATACTTCCACCGCTTATTCTTGATATATTAAACTCACTCACACCATCGAACTTACTGTTCCTATAAATTTTCAGACGGGTCCTCGCTCAGTGCGACTCTAATTGTCGAAATGCCTGCTCCCGTGGGTAACCCTCAAACCCTCTACGACAAGGTTCTGTCAGCGCACATTGTCGACGAGAAGCTCGATGGCACAATTCTTCTCTATATCGGTACGTTCCTGCGGGCTTGATTGTTTCTATGACCATCAAAAACTAATAAAAGTTGGCCGAAGACCGACACCTGGTCCACGAGGTGACATCACCAGTGAGTTTAGCTCCCTCCAAAGGATCGGCATTGGTGCTGTGCATACGCTAATCAAAATCGCCAACAGCAAGCATTTGAGGGCCTTGAGAATGCAGGCCGAAAAGTGCGACGACCGGATTGCACTCTGGCTACCACTGACCATGTACGCTTCACTTATCATCCGAAGCCAATTTGTAATTGGCGGTTAGCAAAGAAGGTTGCTAACCCTGGACCTTGCAGAACGTCCCCACCACCTCCCGCAAAGCCCTTAAGGATATTGCTTCCTTCATCGAGGAGGACGATTCGCGAACACAGTGTGTTACTTTGGAGGAGAATGTCAAGAAGTTTGGCGTCACATATTTCGGTCTCGGCGACAAACGACAGGGTATCGTCCATATCATTGGTCCCGAGCAAGGATTCACTCTTCCTGGAACCACCGTCGTGTGTGGTGACAGCCATACCTCGACACATGGCGCATTCGGTGCTTTGGCCTTCGGTATCGGTACCAGTGAGGTCGAGCACGTTTTGGCTACTCAGTGCTTGATCACGAAGCGCAGCAAGAATATGAGGATACAGGTTGACGGTGAGCTGGCTCCCGGTGTCAGCTCCAAGGACGTTGTCCTCCACGCCATCGGCAAGATCGGCACTGCTGGAGGTACCGGTGCTGTTATTGAGTTTTGTGGATCTGTTATCCGTAGCCTGAGCATGGAGGCTCGCATGTCCATCTGTAACATGTCCATTGAGGGTGGCGCCCGTGCTGGTATGGTTGCCCCTGATGAGATAACCTTCGAGTACCTCAAGGGCCGCCCCCTGGCTCCCAAGTATGGCTCCGAGACCTGGGACAAGGCTGTTTCCTACTGGCAGTCTCTCCAGTCCGACCCTGGTGCCAAGTACGATGTCGATGTCTTTATCGATGCCAAGGATATTGTTCCCACGCTTACATGGGGAACCAGTCCTGAGGATGTTGTTCCCATTACCGGCTGTGTCCCTGATCCCGAGACCTTCAGCAGCGAGAACAAGAAGGCTGCCGGACGCCGCATGCTTGAGTATATGGGCTTGACGGCCGGAACCCCCATGGAGGATATTCCTGTCGACAAGGTCTTCATTGGCTCTTGCACCAACGCCCGAATCGAGGACCTGCGAGCCGCTGCCAACGTCGTCAAGGGACGAAAGGTTGCCGAGAACATCAAACGCGCCATGGTAGTCCCTGGCTCTGGTCTCGTCAAGGCTCAGGCTGAAGAGGAAGGTCTTGACCAGATCTTTGTTGATGCCGGCTTTGAGTGGCGAGAGGCTGGTTGTAGTATGTGCCTTGGCATGAACCCTGATATTCTGGCTCCCAAGGAGCGATGTGCTAGTACATCCAACCGGAACTTTGAAGGCCGTCAGGGTGCCCTCAGCCGAACTCATCTCATGTCCCCTGTCATGGCCGCCGCCGCCGCTCTCGTCGGCAAGCTCGCCGATGTGCGCAAGCTATCGCACTACACCCACCAGTCAGCCTTTAAGCCCCGTGAGCTTCCCGCCGAGGAGCCTCATGTCGATGAGCGAACCAAGGACGATTCTGAGGAGCGAGAGCTTATCGGCGACCAGCCTCAGGACTCTCAGCCTCACACCAACACTCTGGCCAGTGCTGGCGGCGCTGCTGTTGGTCTGCCTAAGTTTACCATCTGGAAGGGCACTGCTGCTGCCTTGGACCGATCCAACGTTGACACTGATGCCATCATCCCCAAGCAGTTCCTAAAGACTATCAAGCGAACGGGTCTTGGCAATGCTCTCTTCTACGAGCTTCGATACAAGGAGGACGGATCTGAGAACCCCGACTTTGTCTTGAACCAGAAGCCCTTCCGACAGACCAAGACTCTGGTGGTCACTGGACCCAACTTTGGATGCGGCAGTTCTCGAGAACACGCCCCTTGGGCCCTCCTTGACTTTGGAATTAAATGCATCATTGCTCCATCTTTTGCCGACATCTTCTTCAACAACACCTTCAAGAACGGCATGCTGCCTATCAGGATCGAGGACAAGAACGACCTGGATGCCATCGCTGCCGAGGCTCGTGCCAATCGCGACATTGAGATTGATCTTCCCAACCAGCTGGTCAAGAACGCCGCTGGTGAGACCATCTGCTCATTTGACGTTGAGGAGTTCCGCAAGCACTGCTTAGTCAACGGCCTTGACGACATTGGCCTGACCATGCAGCAGGAGGACAAGATTGCCGAGTTTGAGCGACGCATGACACAAAATACCCCCTGGCTTGACGGCACAGGCTACCTGAGGCGCCCTGGACAGGGTGGTAAGCTGGCTGCCAAAGCTGTGCCCGTCCCCAAGACAAATCGCGGCGAAGAGAAGAAGGAGCCTCTTGAGTGGTAATCCTGGAAATGATTGAAAGGATTAAATACCTTAGGTATCTGGATGAATTTATGGCGAAGCGGATCTGGTATACTGGCATATGATGGTTAGCATTTGGTTTTCGTTATTTTGAATCTTTGCTTGGGCTGGTTAATAAAAGGGGTTGCTGCCTTTACCCACGCTGGTGGATGAGAAGTACCAAAATTTGGAGTAGATATCATGTCGACACTCCTGAGAAGGTTGCGAATCAACGCAATTACAGATGAAAAGTATTGATATTATATACGAGAAGGCTTTTTGCGCGATATATAATGCAAGCTCGCCGAGTGAACCAAGATGAGCCACTACTACTACGAAGGGAGTATACTTCACAGTTATACGTGCAGTAACCCCTGTTCTCTCATCTCGTCCCGTAGGATACCAATATGCACCACGAAACCCGCCGAGGGCCGCAGTTCTTCAGGCAGTGCATCATCGGAAACTCTCCAGACGCGAAACAAGGTCGAGAACGTCTTGAGCCACGAATCAAAGACCTCGTCGCTACGGAGTTGTTGTCCGATGACGCATATACACGGCCGCCTTTCATAACCCTCCGTAAACGTAGGATCAGTGAGTCTTAGACGGCATGCATCGACACATGTCTGAATAAACGGGGACACAAGAGCGTAGTTGTACACACAATCGCAAGCGACAACAGCGTCAAAGCTACGAACCTCATCAGACCCAGTAAGCGACGGCGTAACCTCATCCGTCTCCCAATCAAGCGTCGAGAAGCGAATATTCGGCTGAGTTACGCCATGACCGTGAGCACCACGCTTCTTCTTGCTGCGACCACTTGTGGGGGTAGACGTCCCGGAGCTGAACGCCGAAGAGAGGTTCTCGTCGAGATTGCGCTGCAAAAGACGCTGGACATAGGGTTGATCGGTGAGGACGTAGCGGGCTACACGGGGACCGAGGGCTAGAGCGCTCAGGGGCGATATGCCGCAGCCGAGCTCGAGGATGGAGGCGTTGGTGAGGATTGTGCTGGTGAGGATGGGGTTGGAGGGGGAGGAGAGCCAAGCAGCGAAGCTTGGTGCTATCTTCCAGAGGACTAGATAAGAGATCAGTGTTTTTGTTTTGCAAGAAATGTATAAAGAGAGACTTACCGGCTCCGGTTGTACCCCCCGTTCGCGAAGATGAGAGGACGGTGGGAGACTGATGGATGGTATAGTCTCGGTCAGCGACTGAAACGTCAACGCTCGCAGCGCGAGAGTCGATAAAGCCAAGATTAAGAGATGGAATTGGCTGAGCGTAGAGCACAAAGGTTTCTAACCCAACGTTGGTCAGAACTGGACGGAGGTGAGATGAAGGATCTTGTAGGCAGACCTTCTTCCGCATCTTCGATTTCTGGCTCCATGTTCGTCAGGAGACCGTCGAGAGACTCCATCATCAACATGCAGAAGCAATACTAGACCGTGCGATAGCTGTGAGATAGCAGGTATGTTGTGTTATTTGGTATAGGGCACATGGTTAGAAAGGACCGATGAGATGGAGATAGTGTGGAAAGCAACTTAGCCGAGCGTGGAAGCTCAGTGTTGGTGGACACCGCCTTTTATTTTTATTTTTATGCTCAGTAAACTTGATGATGAAACGTTTCACTTGCAATCGCCGAAACAAGTAAGGGAAAAGGAATTATTCGCGTATAGAATGGATTCATGTACAAGTAAGTAGATTCCTCAGTAGCCTCGTGATATCACATGGTTGGTGGATTCAAGCGAGGCAATTACCCAGGTCTTGCGCTACCTACTAAGGTACCTTGGGTACTAC
This sequence comes from Fusarium continuum, assembly GCA_013184455.1. NCBI lineage: Eukaryota > Fungi > Ascomycota > Sordariomycetes > Hypocreales > Nectriaceae > Fusarium > Fusarium continuum. Next base: position 1,830 of record JABCKB010000542.1, on the reverse strand, counting down.
TGTACTACTCTAGGTACCCTTCCCAAACAAAGCTACTGGCCTTTGCATGATATCATAGTAAACGTTCAGACTCAATACCCAAGACCAAGTAAAATGAGGGTAAAAGGTGTCCATGGGGTAGCCCTCTTTTCTAAGCATCCGTCTAAGCATCCATCCTTCGAACTATACCGGCAAGAATCTCGCCAAACACATTGACAAGGGCAAAACATGCAAACGCCTCGTTTAAACAGTTGCACAGCGATTTATTCCATAATCATAGACCTCTCCAAGACCCTCGCAAAACAAGAGGTCGTGCCCTTGGGTTAGGGGTAAACAGGCAACGCAAAAAGACAAAAGCTCCTCACACTCCTGGCCAAGTATAGTGTGGCACCCGTGGGTCCTTCTTTTCATTCGTATTGTTTCTCTTTCCTTTCCTTTCCTTTCCTTTCCTTTCCTTTGCTCTCTCGCTCGTATTCTCGTCATGCTATTGCACGTTGGGCCTTGTTCCTCCTACACCAAACCGTCGTAGAGGGATAACGCTGAGACGATGGTCTCATCCCGCTTGCTACCCTCCTTGAACTCTTCCATGTCTAGACTGCCGTTTTCATCCTTGTCCATCATGCGGAAGATCTTCTTTACGCGCTTCTCGGGGGTATCTTCGTCTTCGGGTAGTTTCACCATGGAACCGACCTAGGCATCAGTTAGTAAGAGCTTTCTCTGTAGCCCATGCCCCCCTAATGTGCTCGGAAGACATGGAGCCGCTGATATGGAGCAGCAAGTGGGCACTCACCATCTTGTAGATAGCTTCGACAATCTTGAGCATCTCGTCATAGCTAATCTTGCCATCGCCATCAATGTCGTACAGCTGGAAGGCCCAGTCCAGTTTATCTTCCATCTTGCCTCTGCTAGTAACACTTAACGCGCAGATGAACTCCTTGAAGTCGATAGTGCCAGACTTGTCGCTATCGAACACGTTGAATACATAATCCGCGAATGAGCTCGGATCTCCGAACGGGAAGAATTGTCGGTAGATCTTCTGGAACTCCTCCTTGGTGAGTGTACCCGACGGGCAGTCCTTGAGGAAACCTAGTACAGGTGTCAGGCAACTATTCTCAACAGGTGAAGTAGTGTAGGCTTTTGGTATGCGGGCAGTGCAAACCAAGTAGGAGGCCGCGTGAGCGATAGATGCTTACCCTTGTACCATTGCTGCAGCTCCTTCTTGTCGAAATGTGTCGACTTTTGAAGCTCGAGGAGCTGATCCTGCGAGAGCTTGGACTGCCTAGATAGGCACAGTAATGGTTAGTGCTGAGCTGTCATTGTGGTGAGGTCGATCCCAAGGTATAATGACGTCGGTCCCTAGCTTCCGCGGGGATCCGAGGTGACAAATGCGCTTGCGCCCGACGAGTTTCTGGCAGCAAGTGACGCAACGTCACCCATAGATGGGGAGGCGATAGAGAGCAAAAGAATGCCGTGAGGCGATTCGCAGGGAAAAAAGAACAAGCCGAATAGAAGACTTACGATTTACCCATGGCGTCTCGAAGTTGGGCTTGCAATCGGCGGGGGATGAAAGTTGAGAGCGCGAATTGCGCGATGGTCGGACAAGACTTGGACGTCCTGGAACGTCTTTGATCTCGACAAAAACGAGTGACTATAGAGCCAAGTCGCTAAGAATGAGTATAAGCTTCGGCCTCTTGAAACTTCGCTTGCCGGGGAGAATCGTGTAAGATGGATGTGTCAAGTCGATTTCGAACTCGATGTCAATGTCAATATCGGTGGAGGATTGAGGATGAAATAGGTTACGTCGGAGTTGGAGCGCGGAACCGTAGGGAAGCGAAGCGCTTAGTGAGGGGG
>JABCKB010000541.1:352-88921 GCA_013184455.1 Fusarium continuum | reverse complement strand
GGGGGTAGGCAGAGTGGTAGTTAATTATATTAGATATAAGTACCTAAGCTAGCATTCAGCCTCTTTGCTTACTTTTAGGTCTGCGAAGGTAAAAATTAAGCATTTCATAGAGAAACAGGGGTATGGTATATCATGAGTTATTTCAACCTGTCCTCCTTCTATGTCTACGCGCTTCATAATGTCACCTCTCCTATCCAGGTACCTACCTAACACTGTATATAGGTGCCTTCCTAGATATCCCTACTGCCTTATCGCTTTGCATGCCGCTATCGCACCTTACACCCCCACCATGAACCGTCGTGACCTCTTAGCGCAACTGCGGGGTATCTAGACTTCTGTTTCGGGCTCAAAAATCCACTTCAGAACCCCGTGAGCAACCTTTCGTCTCCTCTTGTCGTGCGGTCAGGTCAGTTTGAGATAGACTTTAACCGCCGAAACCGATTTCTTTGCTTTCAAATATTGGACCATTTGTCTAAAAGCTGGATATTAGAGCTATTCATTTTCTACTAAACTACACCTTTCCTACCGCCAGAGTTCGATTTGCCCCGTATCATCGTCTGGATCCAACAACAACCGACTGACCCGACGAGATGCAGCCCCTTGTCTCGTGGCATTCTAATATATACGGTATTTATGGCATGACGTAAGATCAAAGCACATTGCACCAATCCTCTCATCAAAACTCCTTCTTTGAAAAAAGTGACACATTGTTGGGCTGTTGTTCCTGTGCATAAGATATATGTAATTTGCTCGCTAAGCCAAAGGAACAAACACCCGGCCTTGCCAAATCAGCACCATACCAGGAGCATAATCACAATGTGAGCATAAGCTTATTAACAGAGCAGATCTAGGAAGCCACCCTGCTCTCTGCTCAATCTACTGTAATAAATTTTGTTTGCATTGAGTTACATAAAGCACCGGCACGGTAAGCTGTGCTGATGATTGCAGCCCCCATCGTGTTGCTACAGATGACTTCATCCACTGCAAAATAAGGTCAAGGGCATGGAGGTAAGATTTCTTTATATTTGCATCAGGACGAAGGTTCCCCTCTCCTCCGTGTACGAAATCTGCAGCGGTCAGAATCTTGGCTGTTCTCAGCAGGGAGATAAATTCACTCCCATCCTAGAGATGAGTCCATCGGTTCAATGCTGAACAAGTGACATCAGAAGCTTATGTTAATGGGAATTCAATTGCTTTCCAATCCCAAAAGGATTATCCTATCCAGCTCAAGTACCATGATGTCTACATATCCACAGAAGGTAGGAGGGTATCTCTATCCGTATTGTGAAAATCAAAATTCTATCCAAGGCTCCAACATCATTGCAATGTTCTCATACAGTCTTCTCTTCAACTATTCGGTTTAAAACAAGTGATCTAGCGTTTCGTCCGCGGCATTCAAACTCCATCGGTAAAACATAGGGAAAAGTTAGTTTATGCACCTCCCTCCTCGAGGAAGACGCAGCACTAACTCCGGGGTATCGTAATCAAAGGCGCCAATGTTAACTGACGCCTATGGAAATTGGTATAGTGGTTGTTGGTTGTCGTAGACGTGGCCGCATTAATGTAGTGTGAGTATGATACAGATGATATGATCCAGCACATTATAGGATAGTGTGTTTTTGGAATAGTTGCCTCAGCGACGAAGTTCCAAAGGTTTCGTCGTCAGGAATCATCTCGATGAGGCCCGTTAAGTTGGCAAACAGGTCACCTTGGTTTCGGTACCCAAGGATTGCGGGCACGGCAGCATTGTCAAACTCAATCTCCTCATAGTGGACCTTGACAAAGTGAACCTCGAGGTTGGCCTTGACAATGGGCATGAGCGCCGATTCAATAGTGGCAGAGACCTCGCACTGGGCAAGTTAGTATCGTGCTATGAAATAAAAGTGCAAAGAATCAGAACATACCTCGTGGTCATACACAAACACAACAACAGTGGTTTCCCTTCCGACCTTCTCAATGGCATCGAGGTATCCCAGAGCATCCACCTCGTCTAGTCGGCCGTAGATCCGCACACTAGGGCTTGTTCTTCGGTTCCTGACACCTCGGCTGGCCTCGCTCTCGAGTTCACGTCGTCGGCTCTCCCGCCACTCTGCAAGGAATGCCTCCTCGTCGGCATCACTCGTGCTCTTAGCATCATCATCGCTCTCTGTGTCACTCTTGGAAGCAGGCGCAGGGCTAGCATCGATGCGAAAGATGCTGTTGCGGGCAGTGCGGACTCGGTGTCGCCACTTGTTCTTGCGAGCAGCCTCGTAGTTTCGAGCGTCAGCAATGACGCCCTTGACGCCAGTAGAACGGCCGCTGTCGAAAGAGACAGGAGGAAGCTTGATATCAGAGGCGCCAGCGCCAGTGAGGCGATCGACGGTAGGCATGCGCATTGCGTTATCGATCTGAGTGTTGCGGAAGATGTCTTCTTCGGAGAGGTCTTGAGTGTCTGTGAAATCGGGATCGTTACGGTCCTCTGGATGGAGGGTTTCGCGGTGTGTATTCTTGGCGACTAGGTCGTTAAACTCGTCTTGAGCAGCAGTTGACATGACGGGCGATGTTGGGGAGGGGGAGCGTTTAATATGTATGTGTCTCGAAATAGAGTGTGCTGGTGCGAAAGGTCAATGCCAGAGCAGCGTCCAGGGCCGGACTTGGAAACACAAGTGTCGTATCGTTCTGGAAGATGTGGAGAGGGTGGGGGGGTAGAGGAGACAGGGCACACAGAGGCGAAATCCGAGTTAGAGAACAGATTGCGCAGCCAGGAGGTTATCCAGACAAGGACAGGGCGGTGAGATGAAGAGAAAGCTTGGATCCAAGGGCAAAAGTGACGAGGCAGTGGAAGGGGGGTCCTCTTTTCCGACTTGGTTTGTTTCAGGACTTGAGTTTGGAGAAGGAATGTTTAAGGAGGCAACGGCATGTCATCGACAAGAAACATCGGGAAATGCGGACGAGCCACCTGGTGATCTGTCCTGGAAACGGCCTGAGGGCGCAAGACTCGGGCGAAGCAGGGATTGAGCGCGTATTGCAGGGCGCTGAAATAGAAACGCGTTGATAGATGAGGTTCCAAAATGGAAATGGGAATGACAATTTGGGACGGAGGTGGATCACGAACCAATCAGACCAAAGCCTTGATACTGTACCATCCGTCCCATCCATTCCTAACCTTAACATAAGTACCTATTCCTTTAACGGCTCTGTACAGTAGCATTAATCACAATGCAAATTTTATGTTGGCCAACTCCTAGATTGAGATGGAAAACATTCCTCGGTAGGGAGATCTGTTTACCGCTACTCAAGTCCTTCTCTGCTCGTTTTGTCCTGTGCTGCTACAAGACAGCCAAGCTAACAGTCTTGATGCGACACTTTGAGATACAGATACAACAGGCGCAGACTGGCTCCTCCACTGCAAGCCACGCGAGTAGTCAGGGGCGGATAGCTCCCAAGTTAAACAAGGATCCAAGGTTCACAACGGTTTTTTACTTGAGCCGGCACATAGCGAAGGAGCTCTAGCTCTCTCCCACTCTCACTGAGTCACTCTCTTATAAATCGGCATGGCCGGATATTGACCTCGACATTCGGTATTACGGATGGATAGGCAATGGGTAACGTTGCGCTACCGAGTCACCTGGCCCGAAAGTTAAAGGAACCAAGTTACAGTAATAAGCTTGGTGAAATGAGATTTGATGCGGCATTGGCTGTTCAGGGGTGGGGGGCGAAGTCGACGACATAGTTCTGGCACGTGTTGCGCGGCCAATCGTGCAAGAAAGGAATTTGGGATGCTACACTGCTTTCGTCGTTGTGACGACGTTCAATTTTGGTGTTGGTCGATTTCAAATGATGAATCTAGATTTGGGTAACAGCCCTTCTCTCGTTGAATCACCGGGTCATCGCATATCAAACCGAAGGAACGGGTCTGCCGCATCCATCCATCCATCCACTTCTGCGACAATCCAGAAACAGACGCGCCAGTGCCACGGGTTCCTGGCATGAACTAACAGGCATCTTGAGCGAATCAATTCGTACTTTCTAGCCAATCATATAGATGTATGCATCTTTTAAACCCACTTATATCTGCCGACCAGGACATGGGTTTTACCACCAGCCAAGCTGAGTAACAAGTCAACATCCACGATGCTTATGGAATTCCAACTACAGAGTCTGTCGACACAGAATGGTTCGCTAGACATTGAGCAACAACCAGACTTCATCTCTAATAGACTGATTCTCAACTCTCTCCGCTTATGTCACCCGCAATAGTCTCCTGCTTTGGCTGCCTGCTCTTATTACTCACTCCCCAGCGTCTTAGCATAAGCATGATGACCCTGCACTCCGTCTCCAACTCCAATCATAGTTCTTAACGCCAGGAGAGGCTATAGGGCCGCTAGCGTAAACCGCACATGTTTCACGATCTCGTTTCACGCCATTCAACGATTGCGAACAGACGGTCAAGGAAATAACAAATCCGATGGTAGCGACGACACGCACGCGACTCCCGAGGATTCGCTTCCACTACCTATTCGAGATTGGTGAGCATGACGATGACCGTGAGGTGTAGCGTAGCGTCTCAGCTTCCGGAAACGTCAGAAAGGGCGGTGACCAGGCTCAGGCGGACTCTTTATTATGCTTCATTTCTGAATCACGGCCTAGTACTAGATGAATGCATTGTCGGAGCAATGGGAGGCATTGTAGCAACGAACAGCGGTGAGAAACTAGCTCTGTTTACGAAGGATACGCAAGTGACCTGCGAACCTTGGTAACCATTCTCAGATCTTCAAGTTGACAGCTTAGATCGATCAACAATAGTAACATGATGTCCTGGAGTAAGCAGATTCCGGTCAATGCAGCCATATTCGAACCAAGAGTGACCCTTCTTCTAGCGTGTTTCCAGTCCTTCTAATGCACATCATCACGAGCAATGACCACGTCTCTTATTTCCCCAGACCCAGAGTTGTTGTCGGCATTGCCATTGTGTCCAAGGCTGACCGATGGAAGAACAGAGTCATTGGCAAATTGCTCTAAGTCCACTAAAATCCATGATATTGCTATTTTAGAACATCCTCAGTTAAGCTCCATGCATGTTACGAGAACCTACGGAGTATAAGTGCCGTAAATTACAAGGCGTTGCGGGCGGGGTTCCTCTATGAGTCTATGTCAAGACGTTTGCATAGTTTCCATGCATCGGCATCGCCGAAGCCTGCTAGAACGAACGATTGAAAGTGCTTGTGCTATTGAGTTCGTGATACACGTAATTAATGGTCATTATGCTTGTAGACTGTCACGCTGTAATTTTCATTTCATCTTAGTCCCCTGTCAACATCAGTGTCAAGGTTGAGTTATAGGAATAACAAAGACACTGTGCATTCTCTGTCGAGAATAACAAGAACAATGTGCAACAGCGGACACGAGGACCCTCGGGTTACCTATGGTCAGACGTGAACTTTGGTGAAACTGTCGCTTGACAATGCATCTGGTCTCCATCCCGTGACTCGTCGTCCTACGTGAGTCCTGGTTTTGGCCCTCTGCCTTTTCTCCTTCTTTATTTTTGGCCTCTTTTACTTTGATCCTGTATACGTCACGTCATGGCATGTTGATCTCTTGTCTTTGTTCTCTTTGACAACCCCTGGGTTAGGCTGGTCCGTCGTCCGTCAACTGCATGGTCGATCACGTGAAGCGGAACTGTAAAGTTCTATTTCGTCGTCGCCCGCCAGGTACTATAACAAACTACCTATGTAAGTCCTGCATAAAGGGTCTGCTTGAACGGTTACAAACAGAACAGTATTCCCATATCTTGAGCATCATTAGCCAGTACTGGAACAATGTCCTTCGCACAATAGTCGGGAGATGTCGTCCTTACTATTGTTGTCTTACACAATGTGACGCCTGTGTTTTTAGCTATTTCCCCGAGACGGCTTGCGACATGTATGACTGACTATCTAAGGGCAAGGCGAAGTGCTAGTTGACATCTCTGGTCACTTGTGTTAAGGCCCATTGATAGCGATCCCATACTAGACATAGGTGAGAGAGTTACCTGCATTATATAGGGAGATTCCCATCAAGTTAAAGCCATTAAGCTGCATATACCGACGACTGGTCTAGGTTAATATGACCACTACATACCGTTTCAGACTATGAGACTCACAAAGGCCAAGTACCTGCTAGAGATGTTATCTCTGCCATTTTGCAAGACGGCTTGTACGAAGCGGAGTCGCGCATACACTGGATATAGTAGGTACTATCTATGTCCACTAACGTAATATATTACCATGATACAACTCACCCAATCTTGTCACGGGATGAACCGAGAGGAGAGCATAACCTCGAGACATCGCCATAATAGAACCCTTATTCTGTCGCCTGCACATTACTCTGCTAACTGTCTAAGCTACCACTTCTCCTTTTACAACAAGTACGGGACTGGCCCAAGATTCGCCCTACCACATTGGAACAAGCTTACGTCGACACGCCTCCGTCAATGCCCAAACATTGGTAAGTATACTGAAAGAAAAGGGCAGCCGGCCATCAAAGAGCATCCTAACGTCACATGGACACTTGGCCCATGATGATAAACCCCCAAATTCCCCCTGTCAACCCAATTTGATGTAGAGGCTATGTTTCGAGTGCCTGACTTGTGGTTTATCAACAACCGTGATATTGTTATTTATAGCTTGTGTTGTATGCGTGGGTCGAGCATGGCGTTGACACAATAGCCAGGAGATACGGCGAGTTACAAAGCGACAGGACGAGGAAAAGCGTGTAGTTTTGAAACATCATGATGTATTATCTCGAGATCTGAAATTTTTGCTCGGTATAGCCGTCAACTCCCGTGGATCCCCCTCATTTAAAATCGTCCTCCCACAGCTGTCCAGACCTTGGCTCCTTGAATTAGTCGTTTAGCGGCAAAAACGGCCGGGAACTGAAAGACCTGTGCTGCTGAGTCGATACACATACAGAGGGCATCTGAACAACAGAGGAAACCCATCCAATAATACAACCACCCATTACTAACAGCCCAGGTTGTGTCAGAAAAGGGGAAACTATGGTGCATAGAATTTTGCAGGTGCGAGAAAAACAGTAAACGGGGAAAACAGTGAAAATAATAATGAAAAGGAGGTATCGCATCAGCCAGGTTATTTTCTTCCCCAAGACCACCACGAGTTAGTAGCCCGCATTCGAGTGCTCGCGTTCGGCTTGGGTAAGTTGTTGGTAGGGGTATGTGTTAGAGGTAAGGTGCGGTTCGTCACGTCGTCCTGCGTTCGCTAATAGTCGCGACCAAGGTAGGCGACCTTGGTGTTCGGATTCGATGGGCAATATAGTGGGTTCGAACGCAGATGGTATAGAGGCCACGGCGCGTACTGGCGTTCATATATCCAGACAAAATGGTTCATGTTCGCAAACAACAATTAGTAGGCCCAGATTTTAAGCTGAACAGTGCGTTAGCCGGTCGATCTTCATGCAGGAGAGCAGCCATGCTACAAATACTTACCAAAGAATCCCATGATCCTGTGCACAAGCTTGTGCCATCGTTGCTCACGCCCAAGCAGCTGACACGATTTTCGTGGCCAACAAGAGAGCCAACCTTCTCGCCTCGGGTGATATCCCAGACCTTGTTGCCTCGTTAGCATTGCGCTCATTCATGCAGAAGGATTGCTTGGGATTCCGCAAGCACAAATTAGCTCACCTTGCACTCGAAGTCATCGTAACCAGCGAAAAGAAGACGTCCCGATACGGACGTGGCCACGGAGGTGATGCCACAAAGAATAGACTCAGACTAATAATCGCGTTAGTCTGGGGACGAGAACTAATTTACCAAACCCCAAACTTACCCCGTAGAGGTTGAGTTCGCGATCCGCGCGAATATCAAAGAGACGGCAAGTAGCATCATCAGACCCAGTCACAAAGGAGTGGCCGTCAGGGAAGAATTGAATTGCGTTGATATCAGACTCATGACCGGCAAAGGTCTGGACAGCCTTTCCGGCGCGAATATCCCAGAGCTTGGCGAAAGCATCGCAAGCACCAGAGATGAAGGTGTTTTGGTTGGTAGGGTTGAGGCTGATGCTCATGACGTCGCCGAGGTGGTCGGCAAACTCAGTAACCTTCTGACCCGTCTCAATATCCCACTTCATACAGGTCATGTCGCCAGACGACGTTAGGATGCTGCGGTCGTTAATAAATCGACAGCAAGACAAATAACCGGCGTGACCAGAAAGCTCACGGGCGACACGGGTGGGGCCATCGCGTTGCTGGTTCAGGTTGTAGATGGAACAGATATTGTCGAGACCACCGCAAGCAACAAAGTTGCCACTGGGGGCGTAGGCGCAGGTCATCACCCAGGAAGATCGCAGGGGAATGGCATGGACCTTGTTAGTGGTATAGGCGTCCCAGATGATAAGCTTGCCATCCTGAGAAGCGGAAACCAGGTGTCTTCTATCGGTTGACCAGTGCATGGCATAGATCTTGGCCAAGTGACCTTTGAGCGTCCGCTTGGCCTTCATGAGCTGGTTCTTGGGAATAGGCTCATGGGCCTGTTGCGCGACAGCGCGAACTACAGAATTGGAAGACCAGGTCAGCATTGATTTCTATAACGAGAGCGTCTTGTCGACGAGACGCGTGTCGATGGAGCAAGAGCGTTGTTGGGCTGCCATGACTGTTTTATCTGCCAAGAGTTCGGGGTGACTAGGCATTCGGGAAGCACATACGAGTTGTGTCGGCGAGGTCATCCTTCTTCCTCTTAATTCGGTCCTTCAGAGTTTCGGCTTCGCGTCGGGCCTGCTGGATTCGCGACTGCATGGCCTCGGGGGAGACATCGCTGGGGCCTTGAGAATTCATCGTGATCGACCGGCGGACGGTGTCGGGTGTTTGACGCGCGACAGGAGGTGAGATTTGGCGATTTCCCGGAACCAAGAAGCGGTGTCGAGGGGAGAACCGAGGGGAAGGACGACGATACTCGGATCAGTCAAGCTCAAGACGAGCAGAGCAGAAAAGAGCGACGTTCGAGAGGAGAAATTGACGATGAGCGAAAACAGGAGCTCGGCCGGCTGAGGTTGGTGGTGGATGGATGGAAATTGGCAAACTGCAATGCAAGTGGAGAGGGAAAGGCCGGAGAGAGAAAGAGCTGGAGGAGCGAGGAGCGAGGAGGATTGTTAGTGGTAGGGGCCTTTAGGGGGAGGGAATGTGAGCTACAGTACAGGGGGGTGTGTGCGTTGAGTGGATAGTCCAAGAGTGGACGAGTGGGCGCGGGCTCGACCTGGCCAGTGGCAGCGGCAGCGGCAACAACAGCATAATGTCCGCGGGCAGGTTAATGAGGTAAGGTACTGACTACTACTACGGATAATGCTATCTACAGTTAGGTATCTCACCTGCATACTGGCAGAGGGATGGGGCGGGATCTACCTAATGTTAGGACATGACCACCATCAGGCTCAAACTTACTTACACCTGGGGATCATTGTAATAGTGTTCAATTGCAATCATTGTCTCCTTGGCTTACAGACATCTTCTTGACATCAAGGCTTAGGCTGGCCAGGTGATAGTCATTGGAATAGTGGCAACACCTGGAGCTTTGTCTTAGAAAGTCAACTTGCGTGGTTCATATGAACATTCTACCTTACCTTGGTAATGCTGAGTACATAATTCTACAAGGCCATGTGCACCAAATGCCAAGTACTGTAGGTACTCCTGCAGAAAGCCCCCGCCATCAATTTACCTTACCTTACCTTACCTTTGTGCAGTGCACGCTGTTGATGCACGAACCTGCAGCTAGAACCCTGCGGCCGTCGCCGTCACCCCGACCTTTTTGTCCACTCTCGTCCGGCCTAGGTTTCCCTCCACCCATCTTTCCCATCCATCCACTCAAACACCATCAACTTCATGTACGGCACCATATCCGACATCATCGACATCATCACATTTACCAAATAATTCAGATATTCAACCTTAAATATTCAAGAATGGCGTCTATTGGAGCATTTAATACATCCTCCCACTGTAATGCTTCTTAACCTAGATCCTGGCCACGCAACGTCAAGACCGATTGGTCCTCCTCGGCGCGATTACAACAAGTACAAGCATCAGCAGCAAGTTCGAGATAGACCAGCCCCTGACCTCGTCCTGGCCATCGCCATCTAAGCACACCCAAAAGCTTCCATCAGAAGCTCATCCCGCTCATTGAGAGGCCGAGCCAGGTCGTCCTGACAGCGAACAGGGCTAGAGCCTCGCCCCGGAGCGGAGGGTCTTAACCCAAGCTGGGTAGGTGGAGGACTCGAAGGCGCACCACCCCAAGCCTGATTGCGCCAACTGCATGCGTCCGCTTGCTTAAACTGCATCCACCAGAGCCACTGAGGTTATCTCCCGCCAAATTTGGCTATGCTTCAATACCGCAAGCACCGGGAACCAACGAATAACTTGATACCCGAGCTTTGTTCAGTGCGTACCTAAGATACCCGGACAATTTTGATTCTTAAGTCTTTTCTAGATCATTGCAGTATCCGAGTTCATCTGACTCAAGCATCTCATTGATGTTAGAGGTTTCTCTACATCGCGGCACGACTGCTGTACTTGATTTCTTTTGCTGCTATACCTTCCAGGGGAAGCAGCTGGTGTCTGTTTTCAATGATTAGCAAATCACACTTCACTTAGAATCTTGACTAGCCGCTGGTAGCTCGGGCCAAGACAAGCCCAGAAGTCGCGCTACTTGTTGCATCCAAGAGATGATCTTTCGCTTCGCTACACAAAAGCAGAAGCTAGTCCCAGAGTGCTGGCTCCATCTATGGTCACTTCCAAAACCCGTCATGAGCTGTTTTCTGGCCCACGACCTTTGGGCCACGTCGTCTCCACCTGGATAATTTCAATCCTCCCTGGCTCACTTGCTCTGTACTGAAGGACGGGATCTTGGGCAGCCTACAGACAGGATTTTCCCACTGCCCGTACTACAGAACTAACCTGCACCAACAAACCAAAAAAAGGACCTTGCAGTGAGGGTCTTGCTTCTTGCACACGGCTCCGCGATCCACGATCTTCCCAAGCAGCTGGAATGGAGAGAAACAAATATTCACCCTCCTGGCTTGTCTCGGGTGGCCACTGCTCGGCCCAGGGACGCTCCAGGTCCTCGAATTGACTTCCTCACAAGGCTATCTGGTATGCTCGACCTAGAGTTTTGGGATCAGGTGACTGCTCAACTGCTACTGATTCCTGTGACGATTTTGTCAAGACAACGTTTAGACCAGACATATTATCCAGCCGGGGCAACATGACTTTATCCAACCAACAAAATGTTTCAACGCTGATTATAGTGGCTTCACGCAATACCGAATGTCGTGATACGTTGTGGTGTTTCGCGATAACAACCCAAGCTATCTTTTGTTTTTGGCAGGTGCAGAAATTCGATATGCTCTCGTGGAAGAAATCACCTACCGTACGGAGTGCAGTGAATTCTATACTCCTTATGCATGGGTCAAATAAGTGCAAAGCAAGCCGGGGAACAGCTGGATCCGGAGGATCCTGTGGACCCCAAGCCTAGAGCTCCGATGAACCCTGGTTCCTTACAAGGCTCTCTTGGCCATTATAAATCCGGACCCTGTCTACAACAGAAACTGCTGATGGTCGTCTTAGTCGTCCCGGTTGTCGATCATACTTCCACTGAAGACGCTCAGATAACAATTTTTTTTGTCGCTGTGCACATTATTTAATATGCCTGGCCCAGTCCCAGCGATAGCAGCCCGTTGATAGAACGACTCCTCAGCCTGTGACACCGACATCCACCCGCTCCTATATCCGTCGACTGCTCGTACGACTGCCATTCCGTGGTTCAACCTGGAAGCAAATGCAGCCAGCCGGCGTCTGTCAGACAGTCAAGTCCAAATATGGGGTTTGCTCTCTTTCTTGCACATATGTTGATCAAGTTGATGGACAGCCGGTACCTGCAGCAAAATGCAACCTCCCAAAGGGCGTTACATAAGTTAAGCGTATAGCCCATCCGAATTCCCAGCAACTGTGGGTGGCTGAGTTTCACATTACATGCATGGCCAGGTTTCCGCAATCATAGCAATGTTCTGCCCTCTTTGGATGGACCAACTCAATACTGGGAATTGTTCGACCATTATGGAATCTTGCACCATATCAGCACTCACCCCATAGCTAGTCTCGTATTTCGACTTCCCTGCCCCGTGGCTTCAAGATTCACATGGCTTTTGTGCTTCTAGACGAGCTTGTTCAAAGACGGCTCCAAAATCTTGCAAGACTCCAACGCAATTTATCATGTCTCCAAGGCATCCCCTCGCATCTATTGCCACGCTTGACAAGCCCCTGCATCTTGCAAGGTAAGGTCAGCCCCCAGTCCCTGATCCATTCCTAGTCTGGACAAGGACAATAATAAACCAATATGCCCCTGATCAACTCTTCTCAGGGGTTGCTAAAGAGTTACGGTACCTCATTTTTAAACTTTAGAATTACTGCACCGTACAGAGTAATAAGGGTCCTAATAATCAATTTATACCATAAAGTTCCTCCGGGTAACCGCCCCCCTGCTCGCTCTGTTTACCGAAAAAGTCGTCATAACGCCATATCTCGCTATGACAATTTCGGCTCCCTATCCAATTCAAACCCACGGCTCCAGCGCAGGGTTTCCCTTTGTGAGGTGCTGCTAGATGTCAGGCCGAGATTCGCAAAGACAGGCAACATCAATAGGTGAGCTTGTTATATACCAGCTCTCTTCATCCATTCATCCTTTTCACTCACGGTACCTCAAGACACTGTCCTGGTTAGCACCCCAAGTTGATTTGTCGTGATTTCCCATTAGACTGCACACTTTCATGAGTAGGGTAGTATCTGAGACCAGGCGACGACTACCCGGCTTGGCACCCCTTACTACTCATCTCATACGTAAGACTTCTCATGCCGAAGCCATCTCAACAACTAGTTCAAGAACTTCGACAAGAGGTCCCCTATCCTGATTCCTCCCCGGCGCACGACTCGTGCTATGCCTCCATTTATTTCCCGCCTAGGCCCTCAATCAACTAAGACTAGTTGTCCTGACCAAATTAGACTCCGTTTTTTATGTTACTGAAGCCAACGCGTATTTTGCCTTGTTGCTGACCGTTCATCGTCACATTGATCTTGACGAGTTCCCTTTCTGCGAGATTGGACACGGTTCAGCAAATGTTATGTTTGAACTATTTTTCTCGCCCTATTTTCACATTCTTTGTGTTGAGTTGGTGTTATTGCTTGCATGACTTAGTATTCACCACCTCGTTTCGACAAAATCATTATTGATGCCCCGCTGCATCGCAGGTGCTGCTAAAGCACATCTTCAGTTAGATGCTTTACAATGTTTATTGTTGTTAAGTTGATGACCAACTCTAATGGTAAACGATTAACGTAAGCGCTAAGTAGAGGTGTTGCTGGTGTTTACTCCGTACACAGTTAACCACGGGGTATCAACATTCGTGGGACCCTACCCTAAGTCAAATCGATCATTTCGACCGGCAGGTAATCAATCCTCTGTAACTCGACTCTCTAAGGAAGATGTTTCGAGGGATATTGTTTTAATTTCTGCACCCTATCAATATTTGATATCTTGCTGAAGCCTAGGAGTTATTTCTGGAGTCAGGTGTCAATGTCCCCAATACAATCACCACAGTACCTGTATTCCTAATTACTAAAGGGAAGAAAATTATAATGAGAATTTCAGTCTTGGTCATGGAAACACTCAGAAAAGAGCATAAACCTATGAAGATCGGCCCGTTATTATGGCTGGAAAAAGGCATTACCTGGTGGTTTGTTTGATCTTTAGTTTCCCCGTGAACAATTCACAGCGTGGAAGCTTAACATGATATAGCGAGCTGGTTGAAGAACACTCTCACGGGACTTGACACATGTACTACGCCAACTTCAGAGGTGGATGCCTATGTGTTTGAACGACGCTTCTTGTTCTATCGAAGAAAATACCACTATGTTGTCCGTACTAGGCTGCCCTAACCAGGCCCTATAGGGTATGTTGCGTTGAGTTAGAAACACCAGCTCTGATCGATGAAGTCCGTGAATACTCGGAAACTCACAATATATGGTACCTTGCTAGGAAATTAAAGCATTGCCTTCAGCGACCAGTACTGAAGCTATGCTAGAACTAGCAAAACATTCAGTTGGTTCGTGATCTATGCCCATCATATACACACCCGGAAGAAAGCCCCTATAATCCAGTCACTATTTTATCTAGTTCCGGCCCCGAAGTACAACATCTACTATGTTGTGTGAAACCTCCCCTAATGGGTCTCTGCCCATTTCTTGAACCAATCCAGCGCTTCAGGGTTGGCAACGCTGGCATTGGTCTTGACCTCCATACCAGAAAGGATCTGCTTCACAGCAACTTCAATCCTGCACCGACTGTTAGCATCGTACGGTGACATAGATTTTTAGAAAGATTATAAACTTACTTCTTCCCGTTACTAGTTTTGGGCACACCCCCTCCACACTCCTCGACCACACCAGGCACATGTCGAGGGCTCAGTTCGGACTTGATCTTGGCTTTGATCCGCAGACGCAAATCATCACTGAACTCATGCCCAGGTACCATTACCACAAAGAGACATACCATTTCATCCGAGTCTGTCTCCCGTCGACGTCCGATACAGACAGCATCCTCGACTTGAGAAGCGAAGAAGCGTGTGAGAATGTTGTAGATCTCTGCAGATCCAAACCTCACGCCCGATGGCTTTAACACACCATCTGATCGACCAAGCATGACAAGACTGCCGGTTGAGGGGTCGGGAATTTTGACGAAGTCACCATGATGCCATACTGCACCCTTTGCTCCGCAGATGTTTTCGAAACGCTCAAAGTAGGCCGACTTGTACTTGGCCTCGCCATTGGTCCCAAAGAAGGTGAGGGGCTGGCACAAGAAAGGCTTGACACAGACGAGGTCACCAGGCTCATCGGCCTCGATAGGCTCGCCTGTGACAGAGTCGACAGCACGAATGGCCATACCGAGGCCAGCACATTGGATTTCGCCAACACGGACAGGTAGAAGTGGACAAGGCGCACCGAACAGGGAGATGATGTCTGTTCCGCCAGTGATGGATCCCAAGTTAATGTGCTTGGGAAAGGCTTCATACACAAACTTGAAAGTAGATGGTGGGAGAGGCGAAGCAGTCGAATATATGGCTTGTAGTCGGGAGAGATCGATGGAGTTATCACGGATGGGGTAGATGCCGTTGGCTTCCAGCGCGGTTAGGTAGGCGGCCGAGGTGCCAAAATGAGTGACTTTGAGGTCAGAAAGGAGGTGTGGAAGCGAGAGGTGAGCGTGAGGGCGAAATGGAGAGCCAGAGTAAAGGATGACAGTGGCTCCTACAGCGAGAGCTCCTATGCTCCAGTGCCACATCATCCACGAGGTAGTGGTGTAGTAGAGCATCCGAGATGAAGAGTCTAGTGAGCAATGGAGGAGATGCTCTTTCTTGTGCTGAAGAAGCGTACCCAGTGCTGTATGGACTATAGCCTTGGGAAGACCAGTTGTTCCGCTGGAGTAGAGAACGTATAGAGGGTGGGCTGGAGGAAGCTGCTCAAACCTCAATGGATCTTCGGAGGCAGACTCGAGCAACTTCGCGTACTCAACAGCTGATACACCATGCCTCTCGAGATCTTCTAGACCGAGTCCTCCAGAGCTGATGTTGTTAATAACGAACACCCTCTCAAGTCCTTTATCCTTCAGGGCGCCGACGATCTCTGTCGTTTTTGCTACACTGGACCACTCCTTGCCATTGTAGACAGTGCCGTTATCAGCGAACAACACCTTGGGAGCAATCTGATTAAGACGATCCAGCACAGCTGAGACGCCGTTATCGGGGCTTATACCAGTCCAGATGGCGCCTACTGCTGCGGCGGCGAGCATGGCAACAAGCGCCTCAACGTGATTTGAGACAAAACCTGCAACGACATCATTAGGCTTGAGGCCCGTTGCACGAAGAGCATTAGAGCAGCGGCGAACAGCTTCACGAAGCTCCGCCCACGAGGTAGTCACTGTAGAATTGGGTAGCTCAGTGACGGTGATAACGGCTGGGGAAGAAGGTTCGGGAGGTGGAGAAGTTGCGGGAAAGAGGAGGTTCTCGGCGAAGTTGAGGCGTGAGCCGGAGAAGAAGTCTGGTCGAGGGTACATGGGAGCATTGTGAGGGAGGACCTATGAAGATGTTTAGTAGAGTTTCTAAATTGGTGGGACTGACGTAGGTGTAACCTCTCACTTGAGGTGTCTCTGCTACAATGTGATTTTCATACCTGATCAAAAGGGTTTGACGCGGTAACACCAGTGAAGTGCCACACTTCCTCCCAGAACAAAGCCACCTCATCGATAGACCACTTGTAAAGTGCTTGGTAGCCATCGAGACTTAGACCATGTTTACTGTTGACATACTCGAGAAACTTCCACATGTGAGTGGATTTGGGATCTGGATGCTGCCAGAGTACATTATCGTCTAAAGGAGGCGCCGCAGCAGATGGTGCGAGCTTGTCGATAGACATGACAGGCATTGGAACGGAGAAGAAGTGAGATTGAGCAGTCGATCAATCCCTCGGCAAGATGTTTGTTGGGAGAGCAACTAAGTGAGTATCTCGAGGAGAAGAGGTACAGTGTCTCTTGGACAGCGAGAAGTAGTAGAGCAGTACAGTCCGGATGACAGGGACAATGAGGAGATTGAGTAGTTCATGAAAGCTAAGATGAAGCAAAAAAGAAAGACGCCATCAATTGTTGAGAGGTTTACATTCTTTTCCCAACGTAACAGGGCGGACTTGCAATTCCGTCGTTCTAGAGAAGCTCGGAATGAATCTCTAGTAGCCAACCGTTGAAAGCCGTCCCCTCCCGTTCTCGGCTCCCCGCCATTGAGTCGGCGCCCCGGGGCCCGAAGTGGCTGTGGTGGGGGAGGCTGATGATGTGGCTCAAAACCTAAGCCAGCTAGCCAGGCCTGGGCTGGTAGGCTGGGTAACACAATCGCTCTCATGATAGGACCTGCATTAAGGGTTATTGATACCCTGCATGGCATTGCCATTTCTCGGACCGTTTTCAAGTGGCCGAGTAACCGACAGCTGTGGCCTTTCTTTGTTCTTATCTGAGAGTCACGAATCAAAGAGCATATAATACCATGTGACTTTGTGCTGAAGAGAGGCATACAATGTAGGACCTCTGGAAAAGAATAGATGAATCATTTAAAATAGCAAGTATTGAATACGTAACATAACGTGATATTGCAAATCCAAGTTCAAACGAAAGCTGAATCAGAATCACGTTGTCTGGCACTTTGGCGAGATGAGGCTTCGTGGGCTGCCTCGGGAGAACCTAAGCTTAGCTTAGGTTCCCATGGTCCGTAGCTAGAGCTCGGCATGGTAGATCTTTCCGAACCGCCTTGATCCGAGATGAGAGTTATCGCTTGCGCTTAGGCTCTCACCCTGTTTATAACAAGTCGTTTCGTCAAAAGAAGCCCGCTTTAAGACAGCAACTGAGACAAGCTGATACAGGCACAACCGAACGATTGGCACTCGACCTCAGAACCCGCAATCACGACATGAACCCGGGAGTGATGGTACGATAATTGGGAATAAAGATGCCATCTTGAAGCCTTTTCAACTGGACAACGCCAGAGGACGATCCGGGGTGTCACGGGATAAGATCCTCGCGGACTAGCTGGGCTTGGGCTTTGGGGCTCGCTGAAGAAGAGCTGGCGGTGAAGGCCATTGGCATTGGAAGATCTTGTTCATCTTTGGGAACTGATTGATGTTATGCAGGACTGCTGCGCAGCATCTTTATCTGGCCATGGATGTCGGTGTGCAAGCGCCAATTCGTGCAGTTGTCTTTTTAGACGCGCACTGGACTCGTGCCATTCGTTCATACACATCCAAGTACAACATCGTTGTGTGCAGTAGCTCGTCCCAGGCGCTGTACTGGGCTACTTGGGGTGCGAAAAATGATTAGGGATGAGGTGACTCTCAAGGTCGCCGGTCCGAAAGCCAAAACAATCAAAAGACGTTCAGAATGCCACGGGATACACTACAAGCCGCAGTTCAGCAGAGTAATGCCATCATCATCGCCGGCTCCGGCGGAGTCTTTGAGAGCTTGGGTACGGCAAGCCCCTTGATGATGACATCTCACTTCTCAAGTTTCATCATGACCATTATTGCTGTGAAAGAGAGCAAAGGTCTGATAGTGGTGAGCCGCGGCCCCTTGACAGCGCTGCCATTCGCTACAGCAGGTAAGAAAGAGAGAATTGGTGCGAGCCGAGCTAGAGAGAAAAAAGTGGCGTTTCCTTTTAAAGTCTCCCGAGAGATCCCATTCGCAGGCCGGAGAGCTCGGAGTCCAGGGGTTCGTCTTGCAAACAGCGCCATTGGATGTTTCTTACAGGGACTCGATTAAGGAGAGGGAGCTAGAGATAATGTTCTGATGATTTTCCGTTTGTGATTCCAAGTCTGGACGTTGCACTGGCATGATAACCAGCAATTAGCCGTCCAGATAGGGCATGATTACCAAGGATATGCGCCTCGTCTTGGCCATTAAGCCTTCTCAGGCCTTGGAAAAGGCAATGCCGAAGAGACAAGACAAATTGAGTCCCTTGTCAATGCTCGTGAACAAGGAAGCGAGCTTGGAAAAAGCGAAAAGCGAGACGAGACGACAATGTACGGTAGTTCCCCGCCGGCCCCTTGAATGTCAGGTATCTTATCTCTGTGACCGGTCCTCTCCGGCACCGCGCGTGGGTGCAGTGCAGTGTTGTGCAGTGCATGTTTCTCGTACATCGTACATTGCATACGGGTCATACAATAAGCAGCTCAGGTAAATGTAAATAATGCAACTTTAAACTTCTTTGCCGCCTTGATCATACTCGGTTAAGTAGCTTGTATCCCCGTCGCCGCGGACATGACAACCAAACCCAAGTACCTAATACTGCTATCCCCGCTGTTTCCCGTGGAGCGGAAAACCTGGGCTTTTATTGTGTTTTAATGCACCGAAATCCCACCTCCCGTCGTGCCGCTGACTCCGCTACTGTACAGTACGTTGCCTCGTGGTGTCGAATAACTAAGTGGTTGTTCCCTGCTTCTGTCGTCTCTTCCTTTCCTCTCATCATCACTCTTGCTGCTCGTTAGGTCGTCATAGCATTCGTTGTCTTCGTCGTCCTCTTGTAGACAGGCTTCGGCCGAGTGATCGAGAGTCCACCGACTAGCACCATCCAATCCAGTCTTCCAGTTATCGCATCCAGGGCTGATGATTACTCGATCACCAACTTCAACTTGTCGATTTTGATCAGTACTATCGCAGTACTGTGCTCTGCTGACTTGACCGCCGAACTGAGTCGACTCCGCCTCGACTCTCCTCGACTCGACGATACGCCCTTGCGTTACGGCCTGATCAATTGGAGCTTGGATCGATCTACCTTCGAACGGTAACGCTTGTCTCGGCGCCTGGAATCTGGAGCCAGCAGCCTAACACGAATTGTTTTGCTGTTGAGCATATAGTGACTGGGTAAGTGAATTCTTTGTTTGCAAAATCACCTTTGTCTTGGAGATTCCTATGTCCTTGAATCTCGCCATCAATCATTCTTCCGCTATTCCTTCGCCCGATCGATCGCCTGGGTTGTTGGTGTTTTAGAGATTCTTGGCTGGACCACGGCCAGCTCCGCTTACTTGACTTGGAGGCCCACAAGCAATTTGCAGTGGGTGGATCTTTACTTTCCCAGTTTGATTCGACGCCACCTCCTGCGCCCCCCTGTGCCTCCTGGACCACGCACGCATTACACGCAGCACCAGCACTTCCAACTCGAGTTTAAACTCGGCTGTTACCTCTATCAAAATCTCCTTCACCAACATCTATTGTACCGTGTATCAGCTCCAGCTCAACATCTTTGGCGCCATTGCTTGTGTTGCAGCTTGTCCTGGCTCGCGGTGCATGCTTGGTCTTGTTTAATTCCCTGCTTAGAATCTCTACGCCTGCATTGAAAGCGATACGTATTTGAATGAGCTCCTATTTGCAGAATATGCACTGCGGCAAAGCTTGTCGACACGACTATTAGAACTCACTTGCCCGCTAACACTCGCTCCTCGCTGCCAGACTCTCAACCTCTTTTTCCTTCTGCATATACTTCGGTGCCGCTCCCTCCTTCGGCTTTCTCGCGATCCAGCCTCCCTTACGCTCGCGCATCACCAGCCAACGCACCTTTGCCAGGAGAGATGCCCCGTCGGCTGAATCTTTTTTCATCCTCATCCTCTATGTCTCAACCCGTCAAGTCGGGCGAGAGGCGCCCTTCTACCTCAAAAGGCAACCGCATTACCAACTTCTTCTCAAGCAGCCCCAAGTCTACAGGCGCTCAGCAGGCCCTCGCCGCTGTCCAGCAGAACCAGGCCACTGCCACTGGATTCTCTCCTTCTCCCGGTTTGCCCACCATCTCTCTTTCTACCGCTAGCCCTGGCGACCCCAACTGCATCGATGCCTCGACAACCACTCTCTTTCAGCCCAAGACCGCCGAGGAAATCGATCGCCAGAAGCGCGCTGACGCTCAGTTTGGTCCTCTCCTTCATCCAACCCACCGACACACGAGCCAGTCTTATGGAGAGCCTCTTGAACCTCCCGTTGAGGACGAGCCTCCTTACTATTTCATTCTTACCACTTACATCAGCTACCTCATCCTGATTGTTCTTGGCCACATTCGCGATTTCTTTGGCAAGCGCTTCGGAAACCCAAAGCATTACCGCGCCCTTAAGGCAAGTAACGGCTACGCAGCTCTCAACAGCGATTTCGACAACTTCTACGTTCGACGTCTCAAGATGCGCCTGGACGACTGCTTCGCTCGTCCCACCACCGGTGTTCCTGGACGTTTCATCACTCTGATAGACCGCAAGTCCGACGACTTCAACCGCACCTACCAATATACTGGCACTTATACTGAGACCCTCAACATGAGCTCTTACAACTACCTTGGATTTGCCCAATCTGAGGGCCCTTGTGCCGATGCTGTGGAGGAGTGCGTTAAGCGATATGGTATCAGCTTCTGCAGCCCTCGTGGTGCTGCCGGTACTTCGGATCTTGCTTTGGAGGTTGAGCGTGAGGTCGCCGAATTCGTTGGCAAGCCTGCTTCCATGGTCTTCTCTATGGGTTATGTCACCAACTCCAGCTCTTTCCCCGCCCTTGTCTCCAAGGGATGTCTTATCATTTCTGATGAGCTCAACCACGCCTCTATCCGTGTTGGTGCCCGTCTTTCTGGAGCTGTTATTCAGTCCTTTAAGCACAATGATATGGCTGATCTTGAGCGTGTTGTTCGCGAGGCTATCTCCCAGGGCCAGCCCCGTACTCACCGCCCTTGGAAGAAAATTCTCGTCGTTGTCGAAGGTCTCTACTCAATGGAGGGTACCATGTGTGATCTTCCCGGAATTCTTGCTCTGAAGAACAAGTACAAGTTCTATCTGTTTGTCGATGAGGCTCATTCCGTTGGTGCTCTCGGTCCCCGTGGCCGCGGTGTCTGCGATTACTTTGGTATTGATCCAGCGGAAGTTGATATTCTAATGGGAACTCTGACGAAATCCTTTGGCGCCAATGGTGGATATATCGCAGCCGACAAACACATCATCGACAAGCTCAAGAGCACCAACGCTGCTACCCATTATGGCGAAACTCCTGCTCCCTGTGTTCTCATGCAGATTCTAGCTTCTCTCAAACTCATCACTGGCGAGCTGTGCCCAGGCCAAGGTGAGGAGCGTCTTCAGCGTATCGCCTTCAACTCCCGATATCTGCGCCTCGGACTCAAGCGTCTAGGTCTCATCGTTTATGGTCACGACGACTCTCCTATCATTCCTGTCATGCTCTATCACCCCGCCAAGCTTCCCGCCTTTAGCCACGAGATGCTTCGGCGAAAGATCTCCGTCGTCGTCGTCGGTTATCCCGCCACTCCACTGATCAGCTCTCGCGCCCGATTCTGCGTTTCTGCCGCTCACAACAAGGAGGACCTGGACCGTTTGTTGGCGGCATGCGACGAAGTTGGTGACATCTTGCAGATCAAGTTCTCGACTGGTGTGGCAGGCGGATTGGAACACCTTCCCGAAGGTGTCACACCCGAGAACGAAGAAGAATGGAGGAGGGAAAACAGAATTCCTCTCAAGGCTCCTCGATGGCGCCTGGAGGACGTTGTCCGACACGGTGTTCAGGATACCAAGGTCCCCCTACGCTAATATGTTGGCCCCTTAATCAAATCTGTTTCTGGTGTTTGATACATCCTTATAATAGTCTGTGTGCTTGAAGTTGTTCTGAGTGGTGTTTGACGCAATTACATAGAATCATCCTGTACAGGAATGCGACGTTGCACGACGTTTAATGTCTTGTTCTTGGCGGCTAGCCATGCGGCTGTCGTGCCTTTCACAACCCAAGCTCTCATGTGAGAGTCATGTTTTGAAACGTTTTGGCGGAGTTTGAGGCGTGCTGAGGTATGGGCCATGTTGGGAATGGGCTTCACGAGCAAGACTCAGTCGATCAATGAGCCTGGGTCGGAAGGTTGGGATCGCAAGGTGTGACATACGAAGTACTTGTTAGCGGAAAATGTATATAGGTCCGAAGCAACACCTCTAGCCTCAACTAATCAAGTAAATTTATGATTGAATTTATTGATCGAGTCTCGGATGTCGCTTTGTTTTAAGAATTCGAGTCTGCCTGCATAACCGTTGCTAGCATGGTAAATTCTCGCATGTCGTCGGTATCCCTTCCGAGGTTCAGCCAGGGACTTCGTATCACCACAACTGAATAATGCTGTCAAGCTATCAAGGTACCTAGCTCTCGAGAGATGTGTGACAGTGATCCAAATCAGATAGGTACCTATCCCTACGTAAGTAAGGTGTGTACTCAAAAAGGAAATGATCGAGGTTCGCTCTCAAACGTAGTCTGTTTCCTCAAAATACCTCTACTCATCCTGTTTCTCGATTCAATTACCGCTTAACCTCCCAGACATCGGTTGGCTAACCCCATACCTTATTCCCTAGCGTTGAAGGTCCAATGATGTTTGAAGGAGAGACAAAGCGAGGTTAAGTAAGTGGACCAGGAGCTCAATACATTTCAACGATCGGCTTGCAAGGGGATAGTTGATGTTTTGAGCTCGACTCCTGAGACCTTTCTAAACGCACACTACAATCGGATATGAATAAATGTCTAAGGGTAACATTGAACTTGAACTTGGTTGTTTGTTTACTGGCTATGCAAAGACTGTCCAATGGCTGATTAAAGGCGTGAATAGGAGGGTTGGATAATGGAATGGTTGGGCTGGTAAACGGGCTGCAGCAGCGGCAGCCAGGCTCCATTTTTAGTGGGTGAGGGGCCCTGGCTTGGGGGAACAGGGGGATGCTGTCAGTGGAGCGGGACGGGAGTCAAGGCGTGCCCTCAGTGGAGGATCAGTTATTCAAAGTCCCTCCCAGGCCAGCCATCAGGTCCACCAAGCAAACGGCCAAGCGTGAGCTAGGTACGGAGTACATCCGCAAAAGGGCTCGGCGGGGCTTGCTACGGCCTTCCAGATCAGGTACTGGGTACTGGGTACCTGAAAAGAGGTGCCATTTCCCATAGGTCGCTGGTAACTGAAGTGGGAGTGGAGGCTATCCTAACTTGGGTTGGACCTCCTCTTCTCTTCCACCCCCAAGCGCTTCCACGAGCGAGCGAGCGAGCACGAGCAAGGCCAAGGACCAAGACCGAGACACAACCACCCCCGTCATCATCATCACCAGCAGCAGCCGCTCTCTTTATCCTCTGGCTACCTCTCAGTCTTGATTTCCTTTTTGTTCACGTTCCTCCTCGAGGCGCCTCGGCTTGGGTCTACTTATTCTTTTGGGATCGGCTCGTTTTTCCCACTTCGACTCGACATTGCCGTTCTATCTTCTATTCGTCCTTTTCGATTCGACTTGTTCTCTCGCACCCAATCGTCCTGCAGACTGCGCCCACTTCCTCGACCCGACGTCTCCCACCTCATGGGCCCTCCTTCTCTTTTTTTATGACCTCCCGATCACGATTTGAATGAAAGACTTACGAAGCATTCGACCGGCCGACCGACGCTCACCAACCTCGTCCTCTTTCTATTGATTCCGACGGTGCCCGACCTAGCGCATCCGTCTACTGTTTGCGGCAGCACTACCATCACCGTCGCCTGGATTAGTCCTTCATCTCAACCCCCGCCTCAGTCGTTGGCGCCTGTTTCTTTACAATCGTCAGGATGATGAGCTTCGATGGTGGCACAGCCTACGCCGAGTCCGACGCCGACGACGAATACGAGCGAAGCATGGGCGACCATTCTCCCATCACCAACTCTGAAGCTTCCCCCATAGACTCTGAGCTCTCCACGTCGGCAGAGCATACTCCTACTACATACGGCCACCGTAGCAGCGCCGACCGCCTTCCAGAAACTATCATAAGCGAGTGGACTGTTGAGGAATGTGCTGATTTTATTGGCACCATTGGTCTCCAACAGTATGCCGATCGCTTCATAGGTGCGTCCTTGATCTAGAACACGACTGTTCCTCCCCTCTGCGAGCTTTATCATGGATGCTGAAGGGAATATATCGACAACTGACGCTTGATTGCAGAAAACGAGATTGTGGGCGAGGCCTTGGTCGCGTTACAGCATGATGATCTCAAGAGCATGGGCATTGCTAGTGTGGGACATCGCCTGACGATCCTCAAGAGCGTGTATGATGTCAAGAAGGCTCAAGATGTGCCCATAGAGAGTGACCACTACCTGCCCCTATGTACGTCGTCTCCGATTTCCCCTCCTTGGTGGGCTGGCGTGATCCTAACCTGTAACCCCTGCAGCCGCCGACGCCGAAGCGCAATATGCTACCGCAACAATCAAGGATATCAAACATCTTGTCGAACAATTCCGCCTCCGCGATGAACGCATGAACCTACTCGAACAAGATTTGCGACGAATGACAGAGGACTTCAGGCGATTGCGAGAGGACATGCTCCCTGCCTTGCGCCTGGTCAAGGATGCGCAGCAGCCATTGCCCAACCTGAGTGGTA
Source organism: Fusarium continuum (assembly GCA_013184455.1). NCBI lineage: Eukaryota > Fungi > Ascomycota > Sordariomycetes > Hypocreales > Nectriaceae > Fusarium > Fusarium continuum. The sequence goes on along the minus strand of JABCKB010000541.1, from coordinate 63,939 downwards.
ACAGCCAGCAGGCTTATGGCTACGAAACCACCATATCGCCCCCCGCACCGACACCACCCCCGGGCTCGAGTCAATCTGGAAGCTCTGTCAAGCGACAGTATTCGACACGCAAGATTCTCATCGGAGCAACACCCAAGAATGCATCACCTACTCAATCTACGCACGAGAGGTCAATAGCCGAGACTGCGTTGGATCCCGCAAATGCTGCAGAGCGGGCCGTTCTATCGTCTTCCCATCTTGCAGCTATGAACGGAGGTGGTCAGGGCTCGTCCTCCCCTTCATATCCCTCGCCCAACATTCCCTCCCCGACGTCTCCTCCGACCCACATGTCCGGTACTACCCTCGCCTCTCGATCCTACCGCAGTGAAGCACCGACTCCCTCCACACGAACCACCTTCAACGACGACGGCCATGCAAATGCAACTTATACTTCCCGCGACAAGGCACCGCAAGGGCCACCCCGCCGACGAGAAACCCCTGTGCCTGACACACCCAGCCAGAGCAACGCTTCTGTTGAGATCTTCAAATCGTTCCGTGTCAGCATGGAAGACCCTTGCTACAAAGTTCTACCTGCTGCGCTTAAAAAGTATCAAATCAACGCTCCCTGGGACCAGTATGCTCTATACATTGTTTATGGAGATCAGGAGCGTTGCCTGGGACTTGAGGAGAAGCCATTGATTCTGTTTAAGCAACTGGATAAGGAAGGCAAAAAACCCATGTTTATGCTACGGAAGACGACAACGGCACCATTAGACGGAGAACCAGGAAGCGCAGGACTAGGCAGTACCTCAAGAGGGGCACCGACGGGATACGATCCCCCGGGAGGAATCATCTAAGCTACCCTTGGAGTCGCCGGCTCTTGGTGGAGCTTCCCGACGATTCAAACGCAGAGTACCGGACGGCGCCTACCGAAACCCGAGTCCATTCGAGTGACTGGCACGAGACGCATGCTGTACGTCAGACCTGCAGGGCCCGCAAAAATCACCGCTGCAAGGCCTTTCGATGCTCGGCCAAGGCCTAGATATGTTTCTTGGAAGTGGGACAAGGCAAGAGTCGGCAAAGCCGTCCAGCCGTCCGCATGAAGCTGGTGATGTTTTGTTTCAGTGGGTCAGCGTTTCTGAGCTGAGTTGGTGAACCTGAAACAACCACCATGGGCTATTATGGGGCGGAACGCTAGATGCTACTTTGGCCTACCGCGTTCGTCTTGAGCTGAATCACATTATTGATATGGTTCTGCAACTAAAAGAGGACGCTTGTTTGAAGACCGGGGCTTAGAGAGTTGGCGGGTCGGGCGACTGAAGTTTCTGAGTGGAGGGATATTACAGCGATTTGGCCCTCAGGTGGTCTCGCTCGCAGCTATTTGCTTTTGTCAAAGGGATGCTCATCGAAGAGGGCGTTGCTGTTGAAAGAAGCGATCAAACCACGGCATCCATGTGCAGCATTTTTCATCAATTCATCATGGGAATATTGCGGGTTACGGCGTTTGAAAAGTCGACTAGGTGTTATTGTGCAACATACGGCGGGAATGTCCATTGTCGTTCTATTTTGGGGGCTTGCATATTAATTTCAGCGCAGCGCAGCACAGTACAGCACGGCACGGCACAGAACAGGGAGGAAGGGTTGATAATCAATGGCGAGAAGAGCAGGTTGGATCGTATCGGATCTGATGTGTATGTACGAAACAGTGTTAGGGCTAGGAAGCCAGAATCTGTGGGAGGATCATATTGTGAACTTTGCCTTGCATTGGAGGATATGCTGGCAGTTGATGGGATTTGGGCGATGTTGACGCTTGTGGCAACAAACTCATGTGTAGTGTAGATACAGAGCCATCTTTTGAAGCTGAGGCAATAGACAGTATGTCTTTCTTGTACGGTGTTTCTGTCAAGTCCGTTCCCTATTATGTGTCTTGATAGTTATATATTTTGATATGTAGCAAATTACCTATACTTCAAAGTTTTGCCCTGACAACGTCTGTCTTGCTTCATTTCACATACCACTGCCATCCATCCCCCATGCCCTCCCGCCTACTAGTCTCAAACTCTTCGAGGAATGCTACTATGGCCCCAAGCGGCACTCCTCTCCTCATGCCTGTCTCCTCATCCCAGCTCGAATGCACGCCCACCAACTCCCCCGTTTTTCGATCAAACAAGCCCGCGCCGCTGTGTCCCCAGTACGTCCAGCAGTTGTGCTTCAGGGCTCCAATGTGGCTGTTGTCCTGCGGATCCTGATCCTTGGCCAGGCCGCGGAACGTGCCCTCGCTGAGCACCAGCGTGTCGTACTCCGTCTTGATACCGCTGCGCTCGGCCTCGAGATCCTCGGAGCCGGGATGGCCCACGCACAGGAGTTTGGAGTTGGTCTTGGGAGGGAAAGATGCGATGCGGACGTGAGGGAATGGTCTGTGTGGAAGCTCGGCTTGGTTTATGAGAAGAAGAGCAAGGTCACGCACTGGATCCCACGCTATCACTGATGTTGAGAACAGTTTGCCACTTGACGAGACAAGGACGCGTGAAGGGGTGCTTGTGAGCTCTGAGGGCCTCTCAGCGACGCAGTGTGCACAGGTAAGCAGGACGCCATCAGGGGAGATGGAGACTGCGGTACCAGCATGGGATTGGGCAAAGACGAAGGTTGCATCAACGGGGTTATGGTATATCTCTGGGTTCAGGGCGAGAGAGCGAATGACGTCTTGGGGAAGGGTGATTGCATTGGAGGCGAGCCAGGCGCGCTTGGAGGTGAGGGCATCGTGGTGTTCTCTTGGGAGGGGAAGCCGAGACAAAGAGAGTCTTAATGGGAGGGGTTCTATTGTAGGCTTTGGGGAGATCGGTTCTGCTATTTGGTCTTGTTTGAAGGGTGAGGCAGTTGGGGTGATACGCCGGGCTGAGCTTCGTGTTTGACGGGTTGTGATAGCGGGTGATGAGCCTGTCAGATCAATGACTTGAGGCATGGCTTTGAATTGGTGAGTACTAGTTAGCAAGTAAGCTTAATTCTTCACAAGTCTGAGTTGAGGTTGAGATTGATGTGAGGTCGAGACAGTTGACTTATATGGACGAGGTCGATCCACGTAAACGGAGTAGTAAGTAATCAAGATACCAAAGTGAAATGATCAACTACAACAGTGGGAATTTCTCTTCACGTCAGACATGTTGTAGGTTAAGAATCAACTCAAATGCTCAACTTATTTATTGTCCCTACGTCCGGTTTGGTAGATATCTCGTTTATTCATACAAGTCTGGCGCCAAGCCCGGTGGCTGCCTAACGATAGCAGGCAGAACACCAGGGGGGATGTGATTGTAAGAGCGAAATAGACTCATGACATAACCATGATGCTGATTAGCTTGCAATCTGATATCGTAAATTAGAAACAAACCAATGTTAGTCATTGGTGTTGACTTCAGTCTATCCACGCGGGCCAAGCCCATCCCGCATCAGCCTGTTCGCTAATAACCTGCTTCTTCTTCCATTCATCCACCAAAGTCGAGTAATCTTCTGGTCCATATGGATCCGTGATTTCAGCCAACATTCCGTGTTTACGATATATGGGCAGATCCATGTCTCTCAAGAGAAGATCCAGATATGGAACAGCGTCGAACACAAAGTCTGGAAAACTGTGGCCGAAACCAGTTGGGTATCGCCACTTGCCAAATCGACTATGCAGCGCCGCGTCGTGTTGAAAGCCGATCAGGAAATCCGGTGAAGGATCACGAGGCAGAGATGAGATCTTGTGGTCAAAGTAGGCGTTCATCCAGATTGATTGGACGTGAGTGGTAATCGGTGCGCTGAAGTTGATCAAGAGTCCGATCACGGCAAAGTCTCGCGTCTTCAGGAATCGGCCTGATGGCGGAGCGATAAAGTGATACAGCGTGTACGGTGTCAGTGGTGTCGAAGGCGTGATGGCGTCTTCACTCGACAGGCCTTTGTCCTCCAACAGTGGCCGATATTTGCTGTTCTGCACCTTCTGCACCGGCTGGTTTCTGAGACGGGGAAACTGCTCAAATATCTCCCTGTCAACTTGTTCCAACAGTGATTGAGAAGGAAATGACTCCGGAGACGGCGTGTGAGGAATTCCAATATCTTCAGCGATACCCTCAGGTAAGAACTTGATCGGCGGAACATGCTTCCAGCCTGTCGAGCAGCAAAGCGCATCTGCATGCAACTGTGTGCCATTGGATAAGTGCACTGTCTGTTCCGATAGACCATTGATATCAGCGATGTGTACCTTGACCAAGCCCTCCTTGACAACGTCAAAAAAGTCCTTGTCGTAGTTGAGAATGCCTAAGCCCGTCGACACAAACATGGGGTCGCCCCAGGGCTTGAGCTTGGCCGTCTCAGGGTGAGAGTCATACTCATTGAGCCCTATGACATCGTTTCCAAGTATGCTCCAGAATCTGTTGACTATGGCTCGTCCGATAAAAGTTCCGTGGTAGAAATTGCGAATCTTCACGTAACCATCGGCAGCGCCCCAGGTGCATGGACTGAACCATGTTAGTATGCGTGTGTGGGCGAGCTTTTCGAGCCACTTCTTGAAGGGCGTCACATAAGGACGAGACATCCAAGAAGGGCCATGGCCAGATTCTGGAAGGGTTAATTTGATGTAAAATAGAATGAATTTATGCTGTTACTTACCTCGAATGACCCAGTTCACCTGGATCCCCCTGGTGGCATACATGTATACGAGATCCCAGGCCGTCTTTGTACCACCAAACACCGTGACAGACTTGGCTGTTTCGTATGTGTTCTCATGTTTGGGTAGGTCTTTTCCGTGAAAGATAGGTACCCCAAACTCCTCCTGACCATCAAAATGTGGCAGAAATGGCTCCGAAGTGAGACCTGTTGCGAGAACCAGCCTCTTGGTCATGATCTTGTTGACACTATTACCAGATTTGATATCTCGCACCGTCAAGATCCAACCGCCATCCTCCTTGTGCTCTGCAACCTCAACTTTGTGCTCGAATCGGATCTTGTCATAGATGCCAAAGTGCCTAGCGTACGTGTTTAGGTACCTGTGTACCACCTTGCCAGGGATGTGCTGGCCCGGTCGCACTCCAAATGTTTCTGTGTCCATGGGGAAGTCGGGGTACTGGTAAGTTCCTAGCATATTGTTGGTCTTGAGACCAGTGTAGAGACGATGCTCTGCCCAGGTGCCGCCAGCCGTAGCAGCTGAGTCGAGGATGGCTATTGATTCCTCAGGATGTAACTGATGGCGTGTCTTTGCTGCAGCCAATCCAGCCCAACCTGTTAACGATGTAAGCTCTTGAAATACTATGATATTGGCTATCGGTGTTGTAAAGGGCCACGATTCTTACCGGCTCCAACTACCACAAAGTCAAGGGTCTCCATAGTTAGTTAGCTTCTGTGTATCAGCGGTCGCCAACTGTCTTGTGAGAATGGGAGAAAATTGTAAAGTGATCTAACAAGTCCTTGGGAAAGCAATCCTTTTTGATCCCGACCCACCACAGCAGGTTTGTCTCAAAATCGTGTGCACCACGCTGAGTGCTTCTCGGGATAAGCGAGTAAGCTTATGCCGCCCCTGCCTCTACCAGCCCTTTATCCGGAGCTTCTGACAGCTGTTCTCGTTAACTAGACGATGATGATACGCGCAAGATGCTGCAGGCTGAGGTCAGCTATCTCGAGCCGACCTCGTGTTAAGAATGATTGAACTACCTAGAGTTCGTGCAATGTAAGCATTATGATAGAAGATTTGGGCTCATTGCGTGACAGAAAAATTTGAGTATATCCGCAACCAGTGAGAAGATCTAGTCAGCCAGGGAGATTTTATGTTGGCACCCAATCGCCTACCCCAGTCTTCCCAGGCATTAGTGTAAACATCTTAACCGTGATCTTCATCTCATCTAGGACCAGAAATTGTAGAAGAAACTCGAGTGTTGTCGTGTGTAGGTAAGTAGGTAAGAATAGAGATCTGATGACTCTGTTTATACCCTGCAACAGAACTGTAAGTTGCGGCTGCCCGTCTAGCATGGTTCTCTTGATGTTACCAAGTGTCAAGGCAACACCTTCCTTCCTTGTCAATAAGCAGACTGTGTTTCAGTGATACCTATCGAAATTTAGCGCTCACAGATCTTGATCATGATCATGATCATATCTTGGCCATAAACATGGATAGCTCCACGAAAGAGGCGGTCGCTTTAGGGGTCGTTGGATCTATCATTATGCTCGTTCGCGTGCGATTTCAGTACATAGTATCCGGATTCAAAGTGGACGAAGTGCTGATGATGCTGGCAACGGTGCGCAATCTCTCTTTACCGTGTGCAGCTCTCTTCTAACATCGACCGTCGTCTACTAGCTCGCTTACATAGCCCAAGTGGCAATCATCTGCTTGGCCGGAACCAAATTCCATGGGCTCACCAACAACGGGATTACCGCTGAACAGAGATACACCATTGGTCCAGACACAAAAGAATACAAGCTCAGAGTTTCCGGGTCAACTGCGCAGTTTGTAGGCTTACTGGTTCATACCTGTCTGTTCTCACTCCTCAATCTGGCTATATGCATCTCCCACCTCCATCTTACCAAGGGTATGTTCAACTACAAGCCGTGGATCATTATTGGGTTCATCCTTACAATCTTGGTCTTTGCGGGAGTTTTGTCGTCACTAGTCCTGGCATGCCATCCAATCGACAAGAACTGGCAGATCAATCCTGACCCGGGGTGTAAGTTGAGTCCGTATAATTGTTACATGCCACTGGCTGATGATTGGAAGATTACTGCCAACCCACAAATTCAGTACTGGACCTCATTCTCACAGCAGGGGTGAGCACAATTACCTACCTTTTTGTGACTTCGATATCTCTGCCGATGGTCTGGTCAGCAGGACAGCCTGTGTACAAGAAGATTGGAGTCTTTATACTCTTCGCTGGTGGACTCTCTGCAGCCACGGCCGGGATTGTACGATGCGTTCTCGTAGTGAAGGTACAAAGCACGATGCTTTATAGGTATGTATTACAGTACCGCTGACAACCTACGGTCAGGCTCAGGATTCCCTAGATATCGCCAGTCGTGCTTGGGCGATACGAGAATTGTTCACCGCCGTGTTGACGGAAAGCCTGTCTGCCCTGCTGTTCCTGTAAGTTAGACCCCAATCACAGCGTACGCCTGAGCTTACTTGCGACAGCTGTCCAGCAGCCCCTGCTGCAGGCTAGGCTCGTGGGTATCGAGCCCCAAATAACGCAACAATATACGTATCACAAAGCTGGTCGGCTCCTAAGGCGAGATAGACGAGAAGCAGCTTTCAAAAGGCCGTAGCGCTTGAAAGGAGGACATTCGCATTGAAAGATAGCGCTAGGATGTTCTTAATAATAGTTGCAGAAGAAGCCTTAGCGTTCATGTATTTACACAACTGAAACAAACGAAACGAAGGGGAATTTTTTTTATTAAAGAAATCGACCGGGGCTTGTCAATTCTGCTGCATTAAGTCTCTTGAATCTCTGGCCAATAACGCATTCTGCGATTAAAACAGGTTCATCTTTGGAGCGTCAGCCATAAAGAAACAAGAATGTCACGATTAAGCTTATCGGTGTTGAGAATTAGGTACGTTTAGCCGAAGCATCTAGACTGCGCCCCAATCGAAAGGCACTCATCACCTGCGATTCTGCAACGGGAATTCTTCAGGGTCTCCAATAAATGAGGCGAGATGATGTTTAGTACCAGTACGGTACGGATACACCGAGTCATTTCTCGTAGCCAACCGAAGACTCTCCCGACGCTGCCGCAACCTTATCAGCCACCCCGCAGTTTTCGGTCTGCGGGGGAGGTACCGCCTCTCCAACTCGGACCGGACCAACTAACGGGGCCTGGGAGTGACGTGTTTATCGTAGTGAGGGCCGCAGTGACTGGGGATCTTTGAGGGATTACATAGTAACTTTTGCCAAGGATAACGAGGAGCAGCTGGAAAGAGAAATGTGATTCGGATATTGATGGGCACATGCAGTGCTTGAAATAAGAACATGTTCTGCTTAGCTTTTTGCCCAAGATATTCACGCAATCTTCCTAACGTGCTGCAAACACAGCCGGTACATCATTTCTTGGCGCTGACTTGCCTATGGATGAGAAGCTTGTGAGAAAGGAGGAGGGAGGGAGAGAGAGTCATCAGGCACAACACCTAATAAGGGAGAGTCTCCCGTCGAGAAACACATAACCTAAGGCGACAACCCGCGAATGCCTAAGCGGAAGGTGCACCCCAGACGGGATGTCCCCTGCTCCGTGTTTGCTCCCTCCACTTGGATTTCTGCTTTTGTCAGGGATGTTCTCTCCTCCCTGCGTGATTCTTTGGGGAAGGAGGGGGTCCTCGCCGATTTGCTTCATGCCTACCTACAGAGTACAGTCCCCATCCCAACCCCCAGCGTCTCCATTACTTTTTCAACCTCTAGATTTTTTAATCTTGGCCTGATTTTGGGTTGAATTCTTCGGAGACAAATTAGATGACAGTTCTCTTGCTTCTTGCTCCTTTTCTCTTCCGGAATGAAGTTGTTGCTCAAGGTAACACGTTGAGAGAGAGGCGTTGAACGACCGTCTATTGTGTCCGTGTTCATCTTCGCCTTTGCCCTTTTGACGCTGCCGCATCACGTCGAGTTATCCGTGATTGTTCGATATTCATCATTGACGATACGATTCAGATACTTTCACGATCACATTTTCGGTGTTTTAAGCCGAACCATCTCCCGGTGCTAGGCATCTGTCCTATCTTGTTTCTCGGCCATACGCCAAGAGGGCGGACTTTTGTGGTCGTCTGTTGTCGATCCCCCAATACCATCAACCTCCGTTCCGGCCCATCTTTCGGATCATCCGGACATATGACCGACAACTGCCGCTCCATTGTTTTTTCGAGTTTCACAACTTACTCTTATTTTTGCGATCGACCAAGCATAGCAAGGCATTTTTAAGCTTATTCCTTCCTCAACTCGCCTGCTCTCCTCTTGCGCTCGCCTGCTGGCCAGCATTCCTTACCGGTCCCCGGTTTCGGCATCATGCCTAACTCACCAACATGGCCTCTTCTTCCCCGCGGCGACCACTCCTCGTCGCCAGAGAGCGATCAGTCTTCGACAGCAGGCACCACGGGGAATGTTGTTCCCTCAGATTCATTCGCAGATGACCTATTTCGCGATAAGTTCATGGGCATCGCCAAAGGAGGTTCAAATGGGGAAAAGATCATGCGCGGCTTTCTGATCGGTCTCGCCATTGGTTTGGTAGTTGCATGCTTCGTTTGCTGTTGGTACCCATGCTGTCGTCCACGACTACAAAGTCGGCGCCGAAGAAGACGTGCGCGCAGAGGACCTCCTGCAACAGACGAGGAGGAGAATGCAGCAAATCGTGCGCCTCCTGCGTAGGGAGACTGACGTCAATTGGACGATTCTGATAAAGAGATATTCAGTCCGCACTTGGCGCTTTCAATTCAGGGAGGACAGGCGGTGACCGATCCACTTGGAGACGACTCTCAGCAAATCTTGATGACAAGACTTTGTGAGAGCGTAATGATACGACACGAATATACGAATAGGTGGATAACGAGCGCATGCGAGCAGCTACGAAAACATGACCAACACTGAGCTTTACGCACAATACGAGTGGATACAATATACAGCATGCAACTACTGCTGACCGCGGAGTCTCTTTCATGGCCGAACACTACCATCGCAACCGCCCACGCCAAGTTGAGCGAGCCTGGGAGGAAAGCGAAATGACGGGTTTGCGAAGCTTGGGCGCATATGCGATTGCGCGGAGAAAAGAGCATGAAGGAGCTTTTATCGAAAAGGATCATAGCATGAAACTCATGAGAAGGCGTAATGAAACTGGTATGGCATTTGCATTGGATACAAGGCGTTAACGGCATGGTGTATACATTTGGGTTGCTTGAAAGTCTTGCATCAAGAGACATGGGTCAGCTATCTGGGAATATTGTATCTGGCATGACACCGTTTTTTATAGTCCACTAGACATAGGAATGGATAGTAGAGAGCATTAGTTCTTTATAAAAACAGAGCAAAGCAGAATTCCACGTCTCAGATAATGGAGCAATTGCTGCTCAGTACGCGCGATGGATCGAAATGCCGCTCTCAAGCTGACGCAGATGGTGAGGCTCAAACGAGGTGTTTGTGTCATTGGACGCGCGTTAGCAGGGAGACGGACATGCTTAACTTGCTTTGCGTCAGTCATTGGCAGGATCGCCATATCAAGCCGATCACTTGAGGCTTTTCGTCGGACAATGGCAATCCGATAGCCTACAGGGACCGAGACGAGAATAGTAACGAATGGCGAGGCTAAATAACAAATCTGCACAGCCTCTTTAGATAGAGCGGGTGTGGCGTTGGTCACATGTAACGGAAGCGAAAGCGAGCAGTTTCAACTGAATTATGATAAATACATGAGAGTGTTCTTTCATCTTATAAGGGTTTTCTCTTGCTAGATCTGTCTTTATATCATGCAGTTTTGGTTACATTACGGTATACCTACCTACTAGTTTTGATACCCTTTCATCAGCCAAGTCCTGACAGTCCTTGTGACCCTCCTCCCACATAAGTCACAGGCTGCATCTCGTATCAAGGCAGCCCCGCCCTCCCAGTCTCAGCCGCCTGCCGCGCAATTGTGTAGAGACGTTGGGCCTTCTCTTTCAACTGCTCAATCGTGTATTACTACAATCATTTTCCTTCTTGCTGCTTCAACAGCTCTCGGCATTATCTTCAAACACCTCTTGCTAGCTTCTAACTCTATATCCAAGCGTGTGTTACTAGTACTGCGGACAGATTACTACGTCATCTCCACGGCTTTAGCTCTGCAACACCAAACCAACAGTCGCATCTTGAATTCTACACGGGGAGCACGGTCAAGATGCTTGACGAAAACCTCCCGACTTACCGATTTAAAACATCGTCCGAGAATCCACTGAATAACATCCTTTACTTTACACACAACGGATCAGATCCTGCGCCCGAATACCTCCTGAAGCGACCGTCTCCCTCCGAGGCCAATGGCCAGTATGCGCTCGGTCTGTTCGATTCTCAGAATACTTCTGTGATATACGCAGAGGTTGGCGTCAAGCCCGACTGGGTGGCGCCGACCTTGTCTGCAGCCGAAATCCGCGCGCAAAACGGTAACCCGCCGCCCAAGACACCCGCTACTCCAGACACATTTGCGGTTTCGCTGTACAACCCGGATCAAGCTATCGCCATCAAGCAACATCCAGGAAGCTGGGGGAAGACGGGCGTTTGGGAGTTTGAGCTTCCCGAGAGGTCCTTCAAGCTGCCCAGTGCTAGCCAGATCGATCAAGAAGATCGTCCATCCATCACCGAGTTGGTGCCAAAAGTCGTCTTTCGCTGGAAACGCGATGGTCGCCTGAGCAAGGACATGACATGTTATATGACTGGTAGAAACGTGGGCGGCAAGAAGAGCAAGGAACCTGATATCACAGTGGCTTTCTTCAGGGCTAAGCACGACTCAATCTTGACCATCTACGAGCCTAACATGGCCCGAGTTGAGATCGAAGATCGAAGGGGTCTTGAAATCACCCTTCTCATGAGCGCCGAGACCATCAAAGATCTGTACCTGAGCCCAAGCCAGGATCCGTTCCATCTTCTTGCCTTATCCAATGGCCGACACCGCCAGAATTCTCGGCCTGTTGCCAACTCCTCCGCTGGTCCAGCTATGTCGGGGGCCATTCACAATAACCGGCCATCGTCGCCGCCTCGCGCCCATGCTCCCACGCAGCCGCCAAACAATAATACAAAGCGCGATGCCGAGGTCGAAGCCGAGACCCGACGGTTGCAAGCGATGGTAGCTGAGGAGGAAAGACAAAGGCGCGAGCGAGAGAGGCAAGAGGAGGAGGAACGTGTGAGGATCCAAAAGATGCTAGAGACGGAGGAGCAGGAACGTCAGAAGCGAGATGCCGAGGTGGATAAGGAGACGGAGCGACTCCGTCGAGAGTACGGCATGGCAGGTCAGGATTTCGCGAACCCAACGAGCCCAAGTCATCCATCACCACCATTACCTCCACGACCTCAATTTGCCTCGGGCGCATTGAATGTTCCGCCCGGCTCATCCAACCTGCCCCCGAGACCCAACAGCGTTGGACCGACACCGAACGGTCCATCTCAGTCAACCTTCTTTGCACCACCCCCTTCACAAGCTCAACAGGGCCCTAGTGAGAATGGCAAAAAGCGTCATGGTCTAGGCGGTCTGTTTCAAGGAGCGGCTCCTTATGCGGGACCTGCAGCTGCGAGTGTCAGTGGTTTCTTCAGCAACAGAAAGGACGAGGATAAGCGGAAGAAGGTTTACAAGAAGCGAAGTGTACATTTCTAAGCATAGGTTATTGATGGGGTTGGGTTTTTATACTTTGACTTGGGCGGTGTTTGAATGGGTTACTGCGCTACAAGGAGGATATACCATAGACACATGGGAATAGCATTAGTTGTGAATGAATTGATTTTGCCTGAAGTTTGCTTTGATATTCAAGAGATAGGAACTAGGAAAAACACAAAGCCCTGGTGGAAATTTAGACACGATCGTGCTCAGTAATTATATCCAATCGTTGGTATCCTGTCTGCTACACCCAGACCCTTCACGTCGAGCAACACCCTGCGATTCTCGGCTCCCAGTGGTGTCTATTAAGCTGATGAAGCTCATGTCGGACAACATAATGCGGGCGAGGTCGAGCGATGAACGTTTGGTCGGATATGGGATTCGAGAAGGGAGAATGCCTCGTGTTTGAGGTTTAAAGAGTGTGCAATACTGACTCCTGGCCCCTCATCAAGTCGGTTTGTGGGTATAGGAGTCGCTCGGAGAAACATTCTTTGAGATCTTTGTTCCCGTCTCGATCAAAGTTCTCAACCGGGCTTGCTTCGCTTTTGATGGGTTTCATGCTCTGGAGTGGGATTGATATAATGCTTTGACCCTTGGGTGGTGGTGTAGCTGGGCGAATGTAGGCAAGGTCACCGGAGAACATGTTGAATTTGTAGCCAGTTCAATTGAATAGTGCGGAAGTGAAGACGATGCAATAGAAAACTTGAATCCATTGCTGTGGGAAAGGGCGAATAGTGCCTAGTTGAGGAGCTGGTCTTATTGTCAACTGTTTTTGGCGATGCCTCAATGGGAACTCGACACTTGGACCACCAAACAAACGTACTGGACGTCACATGGATGGAATAACGATTTGATTAGAAACCTGCTCAGTTGATGTTAGATCCTAGAATTCTAATGGCGCGCTGAAGCATCTTGAGCTTAAAGGTATGTTGATCATGGCAGTTGCTGAGCAAGAAGTCCTCATCTTCAGTTGCATGTCTTAACTCGAAGCAAGTCTTTAATAATGTCGTTCAAATTACGGATACACACCATCAAATAATAACCATGTTGTGCAACGAAGCAATCTGTAGCCGGCCGTGCTTTTAGCCTCTTAGGCAGCCTCTACCGTCTTGTTCCACCCGCTCGGGTCACTTCTACACTCCCGTCCACGAGCGAATGCTCAACAGAATATAGAAACATAGACATGTTCTCTGTATGATGTATTTGTTTTAGCTGGCTGAAGGGAGGAACACGCGCTTTTAGCTGATCTTCGCTCCGTAGCAAGGATCTCTCCTCACTCGGCAAAGCCCCTGTCGATCATCGGACCTTGCTAGGAAGTTTGGTTCTTGAAGCGCATGGCTCAACAAGGGTCTATTTCTTCAACGTATGATTCAACACCAATGCTTGAAGTTGCATTCGCGTAGGCGTTAAAGAATCCTCCAGGTTCTTTTACGCTATTGGCACTCTCATATCCGTACACGTTTGTGTTAAAATAGTGACTGGGTGCTCAAAAACATTGACCGAATTCTGAAGCAACGGAGCTGCCAGGCTTGGACATTATTAGTCTAAGCGCGCATCCATTTTTGGTGCATCTCACTGCCGGTTTGGAACATTTTAATCAATCGGAGAAATAGCTCTAGCCTAAAATTGAGCTACAAGGATAAGGGCTCTTGGGACTGGGCGTTCAACGATCAATGCCGCTGTAGAACATACGTACATCCTCCTGAGACCGTGACGACGGTGAGCAGCCAGGATCTCGTCCCACAGAAACATGTTGCGTGGTTGCGGTTTATAAATAGAACATGAACACCTCCCCTCATACTTGTTTCTTCTTTAGCTGGGGAAGAGTGACTCTTTGACATCAAGTGTCGAGTCAACTTCCAACACGATGCGCTTCTCGGCAGTCTCGACGGCTCTGCTGGGCCTCATCAGCTCGGTCAACGCCCTGGGTGGTATTATTCCCGACAGCAGACAATTCCGGACACTAGAACGCCATGGCCTCACTGTATTCAAGCACGCTGCTACCAATTCCAAGCTTGAGTATGTGACCAACTCGGGAATCTGCGAGACAACGCCTGGTGTAGGCCAATACTCAGGATACCTTTCTGTCGGTACGTGACTTGGCTCCTGCTTCTCACAACCATTGAGGCCTCATCTTAACAGTCTACATATAGGTCAAAACCACAGCATGTGGTTCTGGTTCTTCGAAGCCCGTCACAACGCTGAGAATGCCCCCCTCGCCATCTGGCTCAACGGCGGCCCCGGATGCTCCTCCATGATCGGTCTCTTCACCGAACATGGACCATGCCATTTTGTTAACAATGATACCGAGCCGACTCTGAACCCTCACTCGTGGAACGAATACGCAAACATGCTCTACATCGACCAACCCATTGGCTCCGGCTTTAGTGTCGGCACTGAGGACGTCAACTCGACAGCGCAGGCAGCTCCTTATATCTGGAAGTTCATGCAGGTCTTTTTGGATCGCTTCCCAAAGTACAAGTCGCGAGAGTTTGGCCTCTTCACACAGTCATATGGCGGACACTACGGCCCTGAGTTCGCGGATTACTTTCTTAAGAAGAACGACCAGATCGGAAAAGGTGATGTCGACGGCCACAAGATCGACATGGTAGCGCTGGGCATCAACAACGGCTGGATCGATCCTCGACGACAGTTCAAGTCTTATGCCACGTATGCGAACCGCAATCCCTACAAGCAGATCCTCAACGACAAACTTCTGACTCGTTTCATTGAGGCGTACGACAAGTATTGCCTGCCCGCCATCGACAACTGCACCGAGCTCGAGGGCCAGGACGACGCATGCGCAGAGGCCGACGACGCGTGCAACACGCAGATGTACACCAATCTCGAGATTGCAGGCAGGACCGACTTTAACGTCTATGATGTGCGCATCGGCAGGGATGATGTTGATCCGCCTGAGACGTTCCTTGAATACATCACGCGGGCTGAGGTTATGGACGCGATTGGAGCGAATACTCGATTTGCCGAGTGCAGTGACACCGTTTATGCAAACATGGCAACGACAGGAGATAGTAAGTGCCCTCGGAACGGCGAAACCGGGAAGTAATACTGACCTGAGTACAGGTGCTCGCTCGTATGTCGGGCCTTTGGCCGATGTAGTGAAGCGTGGCATCAACACCCTTATCTGGGCCGGAGATACTGGTAGGTTTGCACCTTGTGGCATATCACGCAGAAAAGAACGTTGACTGGGAATTCTTCTAGACTGGATCTGTAACTGGGAGGGTGTCCTCTGGGCTTCTTACGCGCTCGAGTGGCCTGGCCAGAAGAAATTCGTAGCAGCGCCATTCAGCAACTACACAGTAAACGGCAAAGCCCACGGTCGATACAAGGTCGTAGAGAACCTGTCCTTCTTGAAGGTCTGGGAGGCTGGGCATTCAGTGCCATATTATCGTGAGTACCTGCCCCTATTCCTGCTGGCGTTGTAAGCTGACAGCAGAAAAGAACCCGAGACTGCGCTGCAGGTGTTCAAGCAGGTGATGCAGAAGAAGCCAATCAAGGCGACATAAATGAGACGACCACTGCAAGGAAAGTAATTTGCATTCAAGGCGTTTAGGTAGGCGGAATCACAGAACCACTTAAGGGGCGACGGCATTCGTAATATGTAATCTTTGTTGGCTTCGACCTTTGATACTGTGCCGATAGTATATATCCAGACTTTGACTGGTAAATGTAATGAGCATAGACATTCTGACTTGTTCTCGTAGATTCCTGTTTAAATGCAAGTAAGATATAAAAGCAGGTCGTACGCCAATATCGTACATACAAATAGTGACGAATATTCAAGACACTTCCAAACTCCCCGGGCCATGCGGTTCCTTTGCATTTCATTTTAGTGACTGCGCCTTGACCTTTTCGAGACGTAGATCGTTGATGACCATGTATCGGCTGAGGGTGATCCAGCCGTAACGGAACCAGACCATCTGGCTCCTATGAGCCTGCGTCATGGCGCTCCAGGCAGTGCCGTATGCGCCACGGCCAACAAGCTGGTTCATGAATACCAGACCCTCGGGACGCTCCTTGTCCTTGTTCTTGACACCAATCCACGAGAGTAGTGTAGGAACAAAGTCCATAAAGGCCGAGTACTTGCGCACAATGCCCACAGTGGTGAGCGTGTATAGGTCTACAGGGCACGGCCACTCCGACTCGGTGGTGAGAGCCTGGATAAAGGAACGTGCACCGAGGTACAGAGAGATGTGGTTAGGGTGAGAAGACACGCCGTTGCTGTCAAAGGTGACGAGGATGTCAATGTTGGCCGTCGGCTTCAAGTTGTTCTTGCGTTCGTGACCAAACTTGGGCGCAAAAGTGCTTCCTAGCAGACGAGCGATCAGGTTCTTGTCCCACATCCTCGTCATTGAATCGGGAAAGTCGGTCCTATTAGAAAAGGCAATGGGTTAGGGTCTTGGAGAACATGATGGACTGGATTGAGGGGTAGTCGACATACGGGTCATCCACCACAAAGATATCATCCTCGCTCTGCAGTCCCAGCGACAAGCCGCTCTTGACCAGCTCCTTCTTGCGAACCTCTCCTAGTCCGTCGGCATCTCCTATAACGCGCCAAAATCAAAACCATCAGCCAAAACTGCTTTTCAACCAATTTGTGTAGTCGCATCACGAAAGATGCGATTGCAAAGCACGGGTCGTTGCAGTCGGCTCATACCAGTGCTCAGGCATAGAATCTTGACGTGGTTTCCGTTCTCGGGTCTTGTGAGGGCGAGCACGGTCGGCGAGAAGAACATGGCTTCGTCGTCGGGATGCGCAATCAAGAGGCAGACGCGCTTGTTCCTGATGGTCGATTGGGCGGTGCTGGCTGTGAACATGTAGATGCCCGGTACCACGACGGCAAGACCTGCAAAGATGTGAAGAACGTTCATGATGGCGGTCGCTCCGTGTACGAGGCTACGGTTACTGCTGCGACGATGTGATGCTGCTGCTGGAGAAATGCGACTCTGAATCGTTGGTGGATGGAAATCGCTACGCAGGGTCTGTAGAAGCTATAGGTAGTCAGAGATTAAAAGCTACACCGAGATCAATTGCACTGTTAGAAGAGGTAATTTGGCTCCTCTCGGAATCTGGATCTGATCCGGGTCATAAACAGGTCGTGATGGCTGAGACAAAAGTGGCACGAGACGCGAGAAATAACAAAGTGAAACCTGGACATGGAGGGGCAGGAGCTCACGAGGGCCCGCGCAAATCCCAAATCCCATGCCAATCGCCAAGGCAACCCCCTAACGGTTCACCGCCTCAGTAGCTGAAGCCCCGCCTTTACAGGAGGTCGACGGCTGGGCCCGACGCTTCGGACAGGACGGCACGAGCTAAGCCCATTAGAGTAACCTGTTGACGTGGGCGTTAACTTGTGTCTCCTGATGGTACAGCCAGTTAAACTCCAACCTAACCCAGAAGAACTCTACAACTTTGAGCTTCACCTCACCACGACACCCGCCATCTATCCAACCATGGCCCGCCAACGCAAAGAAAAGTCTGTCAAGGACATCAAACTCAAGCAACCAGATCGATCTGGTCCCACAAAGGAAACCCTCATCGATTTCGCAAAGGGCCGCGACCTCTTTCAAGAGGCTGATCGTCGACAACGCGAGCTCGACGGCGAAGAGCCCCTTCTGTCGCCTCGCACAGAGCGTATCTTGGATACGTTGTTATGGACTGGAGTTATTGCAATGCTGCACTTTACGTTTGATACACTTGTGCAGCGGCAGTATGCTATTGACGTTGATTGGATTCAAATCATCCAACGGACTTTCACAGCCTGGCTCTGTATGTTCCTGGTCACCTTGAACAAAGATGTTCACTGACATGATCTTGTACAGTATTCGTTGTTCTCTTCTACGTGCTTCACCCGCATTACTCCCAAAAGAAATTCCTGCCCCTCGTCCCCATCGCATACCAGGAGCCCATTCGTCAAGCCATCTTCTTCGTCGCGAGCACCTTGGGCGGTTGCTACCTTATCCACATCAGTAACAACTACGGATATATCGCCGTCATGAAACAAGCCCCTCCTGTGGGATGCTTGTGGGTTTGGGCTGTAGTCGAAATGGATATTATTTGGGCTTTTCCAAGTTTATGCATTGCAGTTGCGTATGCCTACAAGAACGGATATGGCTTTAAATAACTTAATTCCTTGTTACCCGGTCGGCTTCTTAGTTAAACTCGCCTCCTCCGTCTCAGATATCGTGGTGGAACCGTCATTATCAACCATTTCGGTTGACTCGGCACTCTTCACTCCGAGATTTGTCAACGTCCCGGTCCGCGAAAACCCGGAATGGTCGTGATGTATCAGCCGGTTTACAAGGTCTTCTAGCCGATGAATCCGATCTCTCTGGTTCTCGACCAAAGATTCGAGCTTGCGCGAGCTTTCATCCATCTTCATCTCTCGCCACTTTGTCCTCGATTCCAGCTCCCGCAATCGAGACGAGATCATACTGATTTGCATGAACTGCACCCTCGCCGTCAAGCCTTCGCGCTGCCTGACCAGCTCCAATGCTTTTGTCCGCACCGGTAGCCACGCCATGGCCACTGTTGTACGGCCATTCCAACTCCGTGGCATGAGCGTCCATCCCTCATTGCCATCGTCAATGCTCGCTTTAGCTTCTGTCTCAGCTACAATGTCGAGCAAGCGCCGTTCAAGGTTGAGCAGGTCGTCCATGACGAAAGTATACATCTGATACTCGGGCTGATATGCATGAAAACCTTCATGCTGGGCGTTGATGGCAGTTACAAGATCCGCTAGCCATGTAGACTCAGTTTTGTACCACGATAAGGACGTTTTGACGCGGAAGTACTCGTCATCACTATTCCGTAGATATGTAAGACGAGCGTAAAAGGCTGCAGCAATGGCGACGACAAAGGTTAAGATACCCGCGATGTTGGCGCTTATTGAGAGTGGCGAGTCTCGCTGGCCATCACCAGCATCCATTGAGTCTCAATGAATTAGCTAATGATTCTCTGGGTGAGTGCTTGAGAAGTAGATAATAAATTATGAGTAAAATGGTTTTAGAATGCGCATTTTGAAAACCAATCTTGATGTAATTGATGTTGAGTATAGACCGAGCCCAGCTGAAAGCTGACACCCCTGCGCACACGATCAGCAAGACACGTGATATTTCACATGATTTCTATCCCCTTCATCACTGTCAATAGTATAGACGGAAAACGAAGATATGTTGTGGCGCAATTCTCTGGACCAATTGGCATTGAACAATTAAATACGAATTAAAGATTCTGCCCATCTGCTTGGTTCGAAACATGACTTGATTCCGTATATATATCAAACGCTATGTAATGCACCATGCCCATTATCACTTCCCCTACATTCAGTGGAATCATACTGGATATCGTCATCTATATGTAAAATGCAAACAAACGCGCTCTACAATGTGCTCATCCCCTACTTTGTACTTCTTCCCCTACCAGGCCTTGTAGACTCGGCAAACGTGATGCCTCGACGGCTGGGTGGCACTCTCTCAGTGCCCTCATCATCGCTATCATCGCCATTCGCACCAACACCCAAGGCAGCCTCTCTTCTTCGCCTCTCAGCCGGTGTTTCGCCCGTCTCTTCCTCATGTTCCTCCTCCTGGCTTGCAAGAACTGCCAGGCGACGCTTACGCTCAACAGCCGTCTCACCTAGATCCTCCGACGGTTTGGCTGGGCTTGATGGGCCTGCGTGGCGGACGGGAGATGTAGAGGGGCCGGCCGTCTCGCTATTTGCCTTTTCGGGATTGTGATGTTCAGCAGCCTTGGCAGCCATGACAGCAGTCTCCGGTGGAAGATCCTGCTTGGCAACCTTCTTAACAGCTTGTGAGGCAGAGGATTGCTCGACAACCATCTTTCTTGTTCGTGAATCCAGTTTTTGCACTTCACGGATGAAGTCCTCCTTGGTCATGCGCTGGCCGACACCACCAATCGTGAAGCGAATAGCCTTGTCATCCGCAGCTTGGTTTTCCGCAATGGACTTCTTCCTAGCCTGTTCATTTGCGGCACCACCTCCAAATCTACCTCCAAAGTTGGCCCAGACAGGCTTGGCAGGTGCTTTCTCGCCGGGAGTAGTGCTTGAACCTGCTTCTGAGTTCTCACCCTTGGTTGTGGGCAGTTCGTAAGTCTTAACAACTTCACCGTCCTCGTCTTCGACAATGATCTATAGTTCGTTAGTTCCGCGATTTTCTTGCGTATTTCAAAGTTTGCACATACCGTATTTCCGAATTGGTAGGCTCTTGCAGGTTCATGCCGTCGTTCCTTGCCCTTCTCCTTACGCTTTTCCATCTCAATGTTGTAGACCTCGCCCACCTTCTTCTTGAAGCCGGAGACAGTCCACAACTTGTCATGACCTGGTTTGACAGCTGTAATGGGCACATGGTTCTCGTCTTGCCTGTGCGCATCGGGCGCAGGCTCAACGTCAAGCACATCACCTTCCTTGTTCTCAAATATCATATTATCGCCCTCCTCATAAATGTTGACGGGTTTGGGTGGTGTCTCCTGGCCGCTGCTACCAGCAGGGCTCTCACCTGCTTGCTCAATCTTCTCAGGATCTTTCTCTTTAGAGCTATCATCGGCAGCCAGGGTTGATTCGGTATTGTCTTGTGAAGGCGACTCCTCTTGTTCATACTGTTCGGTAGGGGACATAGGAGTAGATGATTGTCGTTGAGGGAAGATTGCAGACTGAGAGATGGGGCCTCCGGGACCAAGATTGTCGTCGAAATTTTTGTGCTTACGCTTTCGTGATACAACCGAGGATGAGCGGCTTTCGCCACCTTGGTCTCGCTGTCTGCGTAATAAATGACTGTATGGACCACTGGGAGGAACAGCTGCATCGGGGGGGAACTGGGGTCCTTTCTCTTCGTCGATGGATGCCTCGGACATAGACCTTGCTTGTGATCTCGATTGGGATGTAATTCGGGGTAGTCGATTCATCCAAGATGGACCATCTTCTGGGGCAGCTGTGTATGACATTGTCAAGCTCAAGGTGTTGATGCGTTTTCCAAGGGTAAAAACGGCGATAGAGGATCCATGGACAAGAATCGACGTAACAACCATAAAGCAGACTATAGGCCACACAAGATACATGAGCTCATAATGTTCAGTACCCTCAGGTGGCAGCTCTGCTAGAGGTACTGGCTCCCCATGCTCGAGTTCAGCTCGGGCCAGGATGGCGACGAAGATGGCGCCTACACCAATTGGACCGAAATGGCCAGCGAACAATGCCTCGCGCCATGTTTTGACATCCGGTATGAAAGGTTTAAGAGCCAGCATGATGGGGATTCGGCGGAAAAAGAGAACAAACACAGCAATGACCACAAGGCGCCAAGCCCGCATGCCAAAGACGTCATTGTTGAACTGCTCCCAAGGAATAATCGTTCCAAAGTAGACGAAGTAAGTCAAGTTAAGCAAAAGATCGATAACGTTGGAAACGTGTGACTCTTCAGTCTTTTCGCCAAACCAACCATCGTTGGAGAAGCCAACTCCTGCAGCGAATCCGACAAGCAAATCGTCCATGCCCAAGATACTACCAGAGCCGGCACACCAGAGCGCAACAACGAAGTAAAAGACCAGGAAACTTTCTCTATCGATGAGATCGTGCTTCTCTGCAAGCTTGATACCGTGGCGGGCGATATACCCTATGACGAAGCCGTAGATGGCGCCAAAGATACACTCGTATAGGAGGACATAAACAACGAAGTGGAAGCTCACATCCTGGACATCTCGCTTGTACTGAATCAGGTAGAGAGACAGATAGATGAAGGGGAACGCCATGCCATCATTACAGCCGGACTCGGCAGACAGCAAATCTCGAAGATGCTTTGGGACACGCTTCGCGAACTTGCCCTTTCCGACAACGGAGGAGGCCAGGACGGGATCAGTAGCAGTAACACAGGCGGCCACAACAAGACTATCGAGCCAATCCAGCGCCGGGATCATCCAGAATATAAACAGACTGACAATGAGCCAGCCAAACGTCATAACCGGTACCAGAAGAAAGACGACAGACTTCCAATGGCGCTCCATGTAGAACTTGGGCAATTCGACACCGACGGCGAAACATTGGACAACAAGAACGATTCGGGAAAACTCGACGGTGACGATATCAGTTGAGCCCCATTCTTGAGGATCGATCAGGTTGGCTGCATGGGGACCGAAGATGACACCGCAGAGGGTAGCAACTGTAGCTTCACCAATGTACATGCGCTCCTTGATAACGGAGGAGCAGAGCATGAAGAGGGAGGTGAAGCCGCCGAGGATGATGTACACCAAGTGCGGCTTGGTGATGTCAAGATGACTCCACGCCATTTTGTAGGTTTGTATAAATATACAAGAGCTTGGTCGTTCGGGTTGGGCCTTGTCGGCTCTCGAATTCGGTGGTGTCGCGATCTCGGAAGCAGCTGCAGCAGCGTTATCGCGATGGGCGAAAATCGGCGGCGGCGCCGCGGTCAATTGTTGTTGACAACTCGTCTCGAAGAGAACCACAGCATGCACGAACCCGTTAAGTAAAGGAGTGACGAAGAGGAAAAGACAAAAGACGGTTTATGGGCAGAGGTGGTCTAGTCCAATGGATGTTGGAAGAAGAAGAAAAAAGAAAAAGAATTTCTCAACAAAGTCAACCGTAGACGGACGGGCAAGAGCGAAACCGTTTGATCCCCATCCAACGGGCGTCGAATGGAAACTGGCACAGGCCTTGAGCAGTGTCGTCACAGGGCAACAGCGCCTGTAAAACCGGGATGGTGCAGTACGCCACGCGGCGCCACAGGGTCTTGGCGAGGTGAGACTGAGACTGAGATACGGGCCCTGGTAGACGGACTTGTATGTTTCTTCCTTCCACAGATAGGATAGGAATACAATCGTGAAGAGCAACGACAAAAGGACAAGACCAAAGAATCACCGACGGCAAAATATTAAGGTTTATTTAACCTCATCGGCTGGAGATTCGTGTCTCCGGAGGGGGCGCTTTCTAGCGTAAGTCGAGGTTTGAGCAAGGGATCGTCACCATCCATCCCATCTCACGATGCAACACACACAGCAAGGGCAAGGACAGGGAAGAGGAGACCTTGCAGCAAGGGCCCCAGTCATCAAGTACCGCCAAGAGCCTCTCGGTGGGGGCTTCGCTGGGCCATTTGATGCGCCGTTGCTTTTATCCAGAGCGTCCACAACACCCAAGCCGGTCAGAACGGCAAAGTACCAAGACTTGAAATAGACTATCGCCTATTCTTTCCAAGCTTTCAACTATTGTATAACATATATAGCCTCGAGAATATCATTATATGCTCTGCAATCAGAAATGTGGCCCCTTCAGATCTAGGCTCAACGGCCCAGATCATTCTGTCTCGATCCATTCTCATCCTAACAAGCCTTGTCTCACTTGTCAGCTCGTCGCTCATTACATGCGTCTCCCTTGCTGAACGCCCAGGCTTTATTCGGTACCAGCAGGTTTGGTTGTTTGGTTCCACTTCGCGCCTCAAAATCTTTACTGTAGCGCGCATTGTATCCGTAATTGCATGCTCATCCGCATATACGCGCCTGTCTGGTGTCACATTGCAACAAAAAAGACGAACTAGGAGCACAACGACGCCTAACCACTGAACTCACAAAAGAAAACAAGGCGTGCCACCAATACAAGCAATGTTGCTGCTATCCGTAGATTGCTAAATTATGCTGCCGAAGATGATCAAAGCAGCCCAGCGCCTGTTAACCCCGGCAATCCCGTCCAAGAAACGGAACCTTGTACGTCGGTCGCCGATACGAATCGACGTTTTCCCTCCGAGTAAACAAGAATTGCGGGCAAACGACATGGCCACCTGGATATCCTCCAGCCAATGCCGGTGTTCCTTGGCACCATCTCGTTTCCTCAATGACGATTTTGCAGCGCCAATCTCGGCTCTATTTGTCTCTTGATCTCGAGTCATTCATCCTGCGTCTCTCGAGAAAGACTGATCCGCAGCATGATCAACGCCTGTCTTGCACCTTAACGTCAAGCTGCATCGTAACGGGTTGTCACCTGTCTTGACCCCCACGAGAACGTCCATTGTTGATCCCGCATTGTTTGCTGCAGACAGCGGCCGAGAGACCAACCACCATGACCGCTCGTTTGTTACTGTGCTTGGTCTCCCCGGCTCATGCTTCCTTTCTCTTGATTTGTGCGTCTGTTCCACTAAAAATTCGTGACCCCTCAGGTTCTAGCGTTTTCGCACATGGCTTGAAGGGTCTGTCAAATCAAGGTTATTTCTGCCGGCCCAACGGCCAAAAACCTTAGGCAACCTTAATTGCCCTGTCCAGCTGCGAGATCGATCTCATGCTTATTCATTGTCATGCAAAATGTCTGGACAGCCAGTGGTTGTCAACCGCAACGTTGGCAATGATTCAGCTGAGATTCAAGGCAATTTATAGAATAGGCTGGTTTGACCCGAATGCTTTAATTCGCGAAGGCATTGACGTCCATGTCTAAAACAACTCGATGCTTTCTTTGCATCAAAGGCTCCAAATCCAAATCATTTGACAGTTACGTTGGAAGAAAAGTGACTGACGTCAGTGAAAATGAAAGCGCCCTAGAGCTCTTCTTAATTTAGCATGGCTTCGGGCTCTTCAACCTACAGTCCTACAGTACATAGGTAGTTCCTACTGCCTTCTAGGCCCCTAGCATCAAATGGTGGATAGCACACCGCTCATCCTCGGAAAAAATGATCTACGAGCTTTTGTGTGCCACGGGATGAAGGCATCGCGTCTCACCCGTGGCCTCTTGCACGTTCCAAAACGCGACCGAACTCTACAAACATGGCAATTGACGTTGCATTTTGCAAGTCTTGGGCATCTCTTGGAGATCTGATGGACCCTGATTTTTGGTGCAGCCAAGATGCCCAGAGATGCACCCCAGGCTCGCCAGATACTCGGCGCCAAGGGCCAAGCTCTCACGTCAAGCTGCCAAGAGACAAAAAACGCACCAGGTGGTGCAAATGCGCAAAAATGTGGCTTGACGATGGCTTCATCTGGTCGTGGTCGTGAAACGAAGCATTCTGAATAAGAAAGGCTTTAGATGTGCAATGAACAACGCAATGGGGCCGCTCGATCACGATGTAGTTTGTTCATGGCCCTCACAATAAACCCGGTTGTCAAAAGCACTTCAAATTGCTTCTCTGATTTGATCAATCTTGCGGCTCGCAAAGATGTTGGTATGAGAAAGTTCTTTCTTGATAGGTATTTATTTTGGGTTATCTAAATGCTGAACTCACTGTGAGCTTCGTAACTGCTGATAGTTCTATCCTAAGATCCATCCATACTAGCATTCTCTCTGGTCGAATAAGATACAGTATTCCTACACTTCTCACATCTTGACATATTGCATTGGTAACAAGTGGTTTTAGTTGATAACCGTGTACATAAATGCGGATATGGCAAATGATGCGCACATGAACCGGAGGCTAGGAGCATGAACAGCACCAGCCGCTGTTGGTGTGGGAGTTGGTGCCTCGCTGCTCGTCTGCGCTGTATGACTGGGCGAGCTCGCCTTTGTCACCGAGGTTGTCATCTGGCTTGGGGGAGCAGGAAAAGAGCCAGTAGGCTGTTCTGTGTCAATTGCGAGTATGGTGCTCTTGGTCGCAAGATCTTCGTTGACAGAGGACAGAGGCGGTCCGTCAAGGCTACCGTTTGAGGTGTCTTCTAGAGTCGAGTGGCGAGTCTCGATCAGAACATTCTCTTTGACCTTGGTAGCAGGCGCCGAAGCCGTGGCTGGCGCCTGTGTCTCGGGTTCAGGTTCTTGTTGAGGTTGGGTCTGAGGCTCATCGACATCGCGGCAGAGTACAGCGACTAGGTTGCCCTTCTGACCGCGGCTTAGAAGAGACTCGGAGTCGGTCGACACATCGCCGCAGGATGCCTGGATGAATCCTTGAGCTTGTTGAACTGAGTCCTTGCAAGCTGCACTGCACGCCTTGCCGCCGGTGAAATCGCTAGGGGTGCATTGGGAGAGCGGAGTATCGTAGGCTTGGATGCAGTTGGCTGGAAAGGACTTGTCGCCGATTGACTCAAAGTCAGATAACTTGAGGGATCCTGCTGAAGCGGAGCCAGCCATGAAGAGGAAAGACAGCTGAAGCCATCGTCTCGTAGATTGTCCAGTCATTGTGAGTTTGAGTTGTTGTACGTAGAATGATACGTAGTAAAAGTTGTTATTTTCAGAGTAAATACACTTCAACTATTGAAGGTATCGAGAGTGAAAGCTCAATTATATGATTGAGTAATCGTGGCTTGGCTCAAACTCTAAGCATTGATATCGTTCGATCAATAAACTGGTAACTCGGTTGAAACACGCTAGGATGCTTACAACCAGGCTGACTGGACCAAAACGCTAAAGGATTCGACTTTGGACAGCAAATTGAAATCGCCAGTTGGTGTAGACGTTTATGCGTTGCGATTTAGTGAAACTACCCTTGGGTAGATCGTTTCACTCAGAATATTTGGACGTCAGTATCGAATAGATCGGGATGTTGGAGGTATATAAAAGATAGAAACTGTTTATGAGAGGCCGGTAGTTTTGAATGATCCTTAGTTGGAAGGAATTTGATCGGCGTTTCGTGTTCAAAGTGTTGTGACTGTAGGAACGGGAAATGAGGGTGTCGTAGGTGACGAAAAGTTGATAGCGTCGAGTGATTGTTCGATGCCCAGAACAGAATTAATGGATACGGAAATGCCAGCGACAAGGATTGAGGGAGAGACAGAATAATGTGCACTGGAACGGATAAATATTATAATGAAAGAGTGTCAAAGTAGTTTCCTGATGGGCTTAGACGTCGAGTGTAAGGGCGAGGGAGCACAGCTTTCCTCAGCAGGGTGGTTTCGGAATTGAAATGAGTGATGAGAAATGTTTGTTCCTCGGTCAAACAAGGAACAAAGGATGGGAGAAGGGCATTAAATCAAGGGCAGAGAGATGCACAAGTTCTTAAAATCGCATGGGAATAGTATGGGGAAAGGCTGAGAGGCGACGATCAGGGATGCATTGGATGGAGCAGAGTTTACAGAAAGGGATATTTAATGCACATCACTAGCCCACGCGAAGGGACCTCTTGACCTTTTTTGGTTTGAAACTGGTCAATACAGCGCATCACAATTCGAAGCACTGACATGTCGTGAGAAAGGGTCAAGCCTCGGGGCGTCGATTGGTGGGCTCCGCAGTGATCATCAGGGGCTAAAGGATGTTTTCTCTTAAGGAGTCTGGGCCTGACGTCACACGAATCCCCTCAGATCTGTCGGTGCCGGTGCTGTTGTGCTGTGTTGTGTTGTGTTAGACCATCTGGTCGTTGTCGTTTGCTCTGATGTTTGTGTTTGCTCTGAAACAAGACGACTTGCGACCTGTAAAGCACGGCATGTCCTTGTACTCTCCCAACGGCATGTTCACCTTCGTATTCTTCTGAGCCTTCGGACCGGACAGGATTGATTATCGCGTGGAGAAACTCAAAGAGAGAGAGAGAGAGAGTAAGAGAATTCACACGTCAGACCTGTTTCAGACCGTTTGTTTCGGTTTCATTTACGGCCTAACGTGCGGACGCACGGACAAATCAGAGCCTCGAAGCGGAGGCGCCAAGAGTATGAGAGGAAAAAGTCAAAGAGAGTGCTCGAGTCAGAAATGTCCCTAGGAGGATCTAGAATTCATTGACTACCTTAGTGGATCTTTGGCTGATAGATTCGAGGTCAGTAATTGTTGAAATGTCGAATCTGTGCAGTAGTTAGAGGGAGATGACGATGTATTGGTTTGACGTTTTCATCCCAAGACCTTGAACCCCTGTTGTTCCAACTTCCCGCGCCCCAGAAATTACCCATGTTTTGGCAGATCGAAAAGTGGAAATGCCGTCAGCCAAAGGAGAGGAGGAAAAATGTGGCGCCATAAAGTTCCGACCGAGTACCGTGCTAGACAATTCTTGAAGGATCTGGACTGATACGGCTCGCGAAACAGAGGATGTGCGCGCATGATTCCACTAAACCAACAGCTTTACACAGAGCAGCTGCTATTCGCTCGTAGTTTCTTGCTTTGCTGTATCAACCTTCCGTCTGTCGCGTCTCGTTTGTAGCCTTCGGAAAGGTTTCGGCACTCACACGGTACTCGCAATGATCAACAACTTAGGATCGACTCTGTCTAACCCTCTTTGTTCAGAGATCGACCGGACCATTTCCGCCATGGGCACGACCCTCTGGTTTGAAGTCGCTCATTTGGGTAACCACTTGACACATCAGGCAACAGGGACAGTCTCCAAGTTCTCCTACAACATCGTCATAAAGGCACAAGGGAGATCAGAAAATCTTTGCAGCGTCCAGAATGATTTAGCTCAGCCATGTCGACGCGAGTTTCAGGGGTCGTTTGCTGTCGCTAACACAAAACTTTCCAGTTGCGGGTGACACCACGGCTTCACGTTTGAACGCCAAACCAATGGGGATGTTCTCTGGCATCATCTCTTGGTGCTCCATTCAGAGTCTGGACCTGGCATTGTTAGTCTGGTTCACAAACAACACCTTTGTGCGCTAATCTAGGACAATTGCTGGTGTCTTGTGCCTGAGGTTCCGCCACTTACTCCTCACAAGACCGCATCGTCGTGTCTGTGAGCGTTGTAGGGCTTCGTTCTGGCCGGCGCGATCATTGTTGCTAGTAAGTCGTTCGGTGATGACATTTGAGGGGTTGACAGGGAACCGATGGGCTCAACACCAGCTACGCCTAGAACGGTGCGGCCAAACGCCACTGGCGCGGTATTACAATGTGCTCCCGGGGTTCAATAACGACGGGTAGGCTTACACAGTAGGCGACAGGGTGATTTGGCCTCCTTCAGCACACCATTCTGCTATCTCTTCGTCAAATTCCATTGCCATCCGTTAGGTTGAGACAGCGCTGGAGTCCAATCTCGCGTCGTGGAGATCGTCACTATAGTCACGCTTTCAGCAGAGCAGGGCCTACGTATTTACGTGCCCATCTGGTTGGATGACTTCTGCAACGTGCCGCTTTCCAGCCTCTCAAAGGCCGAAAGTTCCCGTTCTTATGGCCCGTATTGACAAATTCGGTCCTCTCTTCCAGCTTATATACTCCGTAGCGCTAGTCACACTCCTCCATCTCAGGAACTGACGGTTTAAAACACCAAGGCAGCTATATAACCAACAGCCTTGTCGATGTGCAATGACTCCAAATCTGTCGTGCTGTTTAACAATGGTAGCGTTCCAAATAAGACTTCACCCTTCGTTTTCTCCGTCTTGCAGATAGATAGCAGAACAACATACAGGTCGCCGGGGTTAGAAAGCGATAAATATGGTTCGGTACTGTACACGGCTGTCTCTTGTTATATGAGAGGCTATAAGGGCTGATTACCCATCTTTTGAGATACTCTGATTTGGTGCAGGGGGCCTAATTCTCTGTGTCGTCTACAAAGCTATACTTGCCACCAAGGCAGATCAATTACTTGAAGGAAAGTATCAGTACGAATCTGCCCTGTGGACCTCATCGCTTTCCAACCCCGGCGACCTGTAGAGCTACGACCAAGTGAAATGTTCAAGGGACGCCCATATTCTCAGTAGTAGGGATCACGGGGATGCTGACTTGGTGTGAGCGCAACCATCCTCTGCCATTTTTTTTTTCTCAGCCAGCGCAGGGACCTGACCACCGGGAGCCCGGCACGCAATTGTGGATGTAATGACACAATGCTGCTCACATCTGGTATATGGGCAGACTAAAATCACCGGCCAGGATTTGGGCTGTCTTCCCTTGAAACTTCCATCGCTCATGACAGTTAGAACCACACGCGGCCTCATCAAGCTCTCTTTGCTGTCTTCCTCGATTCTCTAAATTTTGAACTACCCTGAAGCTCAGCTAAGAACATCCACGTTTAGATTCAGAACTTCTACCAGGCTAGAGAACCTTTTTCCTCATAGAACAGGATCGATAGCTCAGTGGTAGAGCGAGGGATTGCAGATCCCTAGGCCGCGTGTTCGAACCACGCTCGGTCCTCACTTTTTTCTTCGGCCCCACAACGTCGTGCTGTGTTGTTTTTTGTACTTCAACGCCATGCTCATGCATGAGACATATACACAAACAGATTTACAGCAGTTATGAATGCACTAAGGATCGATAGCTCAGCGGTAGAGCGAGAGATTGCAGATCTCTAGGCCGCGTGTTCGATCCACGCTCGGTCCTGGCTTTTTGCTGCCTGAGGTGATCATCTTTTTGTCTTGATTCGGCAGCTTGTTTTGCGTGCATGCGTGTGAGTCAAACATCGCTCAGTTTGGTTGCGTTGTGCGGCCACAAGGGCAGCATGCTGAGCATTTGTATGGCATCCATTGTTCGAGGTCTGAAGCATCCGATTCATTGACTACTGCCAAGTTCTATCATTGGCGAAGAAGTACGGTTTTCATAGATTTAGCTTACCAAAAAATAATAGTATCACTACACTCGGGTTCTAGGATGAGATATAAATAGCGTTCTAGATGACTTATATGGGAAGTCGTTGGTCGTGAGTTTTGCCAACTGGTGATCATTCAATGGCTTAATATATGACACTAGGAGAGATGCGGCGTATTGGGAATTGATAACAATCAGAGATAAGAGGTTTTTCTTCTTCTTCTTTTTCAATTTCACTGATAGGTATGCTTTTCTTGAGCAGGACTTATGACAATAATCTATAAGATGTTGATGAGATCGCTTGAGATCTGATGAATGTTGACACCAAAGTCTGTTGGAGCAGTCTGCAATGACTGTTAGCCTATGTCCATATTGATGCAATAGATCCATATATGTTGTTACCTGAAGATAAAGAATACCATCCTCTACAACAGTCTCGTTATATGATCTCTTGGTATTATCCACAACACGGAAGTGAACGGCATGCTTATCCATCGCCTCAAGCAGTCCCTCCTGAAGCATGTCATCCTCACCGAACTTGTCGTATTCAAGCTGCGAGATCAGGCCCTCAAAGTAGGAGAGGTGTGCGTTACCAAAGTTGTGCTCCCAGCCGCTATCAGCGTTTGCTTTGCCCTTGAGCTTTTCAAAATTGGCCTCAAAGTTGGGAACAATGGTAATTTCTTGACCGAGGATCTTGTTCAGCTTCTCCTGGATCTGACCAATCTTGGGATCATAGTCGCTCCTGATCGAGGCTCTTGCGACGTAGCTCATAGGCCTCTTGGTTGAAGGAGCTTGATTCAAAGCTTTGGTGAGGTTGCCGCTGTCAGCAGCATAGCTTGCGTTGGACCCGAGGTTGCCTTCACTGAACAGAACGACGAGTTCACCCTGGGGAGAAACCTTGACTCCACTGTAGGATACAGTGTTGGTCTCGTCAAAGTCAATGGTCAAGACGTGAGCGAAGCAGATCTCATTGATCTCTTCTTTAGACTCACTTCCGTTCTGATCAGTGAAGTACTTCAGTTGATAATCAACGCCTTCAACGTAACTAAAGGGAAGAAACGACAGTTAGCAAACAATGATCATTGTTATGTTATGTTGGTTGCTTAGGGGAAAATCTTATGATGTGCGTCTTGGAGATGTCAGGTATGAAGCCGAATATAGATAACCCACCCAACAATAAGATCCCCCAGAGAGGTTGCGCCCCAAGAACCCTCTTCGGCATAAGGGTAAAGGGCCTTAGGGTCAACATTGATAGTCCAGGGCTGGCCGAGTAAATCTGACAGCTTCTGTTCACGTTCTTCCTTTGTGTTCTCCCAGCTGTCTCGGACTAGATGGCGTGTGAGTTAGTGACGTTATCCATGGGGACCAAGATTGAGCGGACGAACTGTTCTTGCGGACAGCAAGAGGAAGCTTCTCTGCAGGAGCACGGCGGGCCATGATGAATAACAAGTTGTTTCCACTGAATTAGTCAAGAGTTGAGGTATCCCGGGTTTATCTTGAGAGAGAGAAGTGGAATTTATTAAACGGAATACCGCAGGGCAATCCAACTAGCTTTTATAGACTATTTCCAGCATCTGAACCCCTGAAAAACAGTATAGCCTAGTCAATGATTTTCAACCGGAAACTCGGGTGACAAACTGGCGTTATCTGAACCTAGACTGTCTTCAACCATACTGTAACGCCGGACAACGCCAGTTATTGCCATGGCAAGTCTCACAAACCCCCGCATCCGACTTCAGGTCAGTCTGTGGCCAATAGAATGTGGGAAACTAGACTAGCAAGCATGCATTCTATTGAGTTGTCCAAGTTACCCACAGCCATATGGCGCAGAATTAACCACTACGCTATCTTTCTCCCCAAGCCAAGAGCCGCCTAGGTTAAACACCTTGTTTGTAGCTGCAACAGCCCTATTGGAAGGCGTGGCATAGGAATGCTGAGGAGAGATTAGGTGGATGCCTGGTTAATCTGTCTTGACAACGCCACAACGCCCAGCTGAAAGCATAGCGTTTCTTAGCGCGTGATACTGTGGGTTGGTTTCGACCAGCGACAAGCCGCATTCCCTTGGCAGAGAAGAGCAACTTCATCATTCAGGGGTACGCTTTGGTTGACTGGTAAATAGTTAAGAGTGTGCAGGTACAGATACTGAGTAAGGTGGTAGCTGTCATTCTGCTGTTGATTATCGCACGTCTCGGTTCAGAGCTCTCCATGCACTCGCAACAATCTTATTCAACCATGTCTCTGTAAGTCACTTTCCCTTCAACAATCATTTTTTTCTTCTTCTTCTAGTTAACGGTAGTATCTAGCCCACTCAAGGCCAAAGTTTCCGTCCGCGATAACTGGACAAGCCCAGACTGCCCGGCTCAAAAGTCTATGAGAAACATCAAGCATGTGCTTGGTCTTGATGCTCATTGCGAGCCACAGTGGCCGATCCTTGTTTCCGAACTAGGGAGTGTCTGGGAAGACAAGAACCAACTGGTTGCGTCGGTAGCTTTATTTCTCCAGACTTGGTTCGAAGTTCTCGCCGAATTGCTTGAAGATGATACTCACGAAGTCTGGACGGACAAGCTTCTCACTAAGATGAGGGAGCTGACTTCGAGGCTGAATTTAGCTGTCGAGGTATGTTTGATAGTCACGAGTGAAAGAGAGGAAGGTTCGCTAAGATGATTGTGCAATATAGGTGTCGGAAACAGAACGACCGTCTACAAAGTGGTCCGAGGGACGCCTAGGTTTTGTGCTCTATATCCCTAAGATTGTGATATATCAGCCCGTTCAGTTTTCTGGGCTTTTTAAGGAACAACTTCTCGACTGTTTTGAGGAAAATCAGCCATCCAAGTCGTTGCCCATTCATTCCACCACTGGCGATGAATGGGCCGACATAGGAGTCGACGAACCTGAAGAAAAACCCGCCAAGCTACTACAGGCAAGTCTCACGGTACCAACGATTGATTATCTTCCAGACCCCAACACGATGCCGAAACCCGGATCTCTTCTCCAGAAAGCTCCATATCACCTCTTTGTGTATGCTTCGGGCAAGAACAAGATTGAAATTGAGTGTAGCCATAGCCAGACGTTGGAGGTTTTGGCAGACTATTTGAAACGATGGACGAGAATCAACCCAAATCTTACCAACAAGGTAAGTTCAACGGTGGACATGGGCTTCGATATAGAACTATTCTGACAATCTATAGCCTCCCGCTGTTGAAATTGGGCTCAACCATTCCACCTGTGGGTTTGGGGTTGAGCACGACCGATTGACACTGTTTTGTGAGAATCGATATGGAAGTGTCTTTACTATTTCTGCTACCATGATTTTGAACATCGTCGAGGGAGTCTTTGGATATGTGAGGGTTTATGGTGATTCATGTTCGTGGCACTATCGAAGGGATACACCGTTCAAGAAGCTATAAGAGAGGCGTGCTGCGATTAGGTTATCTAGTGTTGAATCGAAGTAACTCTATAGTAGAATGGCAAAAAACATACAACACCGAGGATTCGCTGGTCGTCACCGACCCAACTACTAATTCAGCACTTATCAGTTTATCGAACGGAGAGCGGACGGGATCCCGAGTTGTCTGATAGCTATGGTCGTATGTGATAAGCCCAGGAACAATCAGACACTATCTTCTACAGCTCTAGCTGCAGACTCATAGCTATCCCTGCAGTTGACACCGTAACCGAAATATCACCAGCCAAGCTTTCACAGGGTAGTATAACGATACACAGCAAATGCCTCGTTCTTTGACTCTCAAGTTCAACAAGATTGCTTTCGAATAACATGGATGCGAACACGAGCATGGAAAAGGCCCACGAAACATATAGTAGTTTGTGCAGTACATAGTATAGGGATAGTTTCGAA
This sequence comes from Fusarium continuum, assembly GCA_013184455.1. Taxonomy (NCBI): domain Eukaryota; kingdom Fungi; phylum Ascomycota; class Sordariomycetes; order Hypocreales; family Nectriaceae; genus Fusarium; species Fusarium continuum. The sequence goes on along the minus strand of JABCKB010000541.1, from coordinate 29,404 downwards.
CTTGATTCGATGTGGGGTGCGAATACGATTGCGACAACTCTTTAAACGTGTTCGGCACCGCTGTGAGCTTGCTACACGGTAAAACTAGAGTTGTGCACTCCTAGGATACCCGAAAACATAGACTTAACCCGGAATAACCATGAAACAAGCTTACGTCCAGAGAAAATCATTGTTCGAGGCCGGGTCAGTGAATCCTTCTGCGCATCAAGATGTTGGTAACCAACAGCAATGTCGAGGGCTTTGACCTGCGGCAAAGCTTAGCTTGCAAGCAGGGGGTTATCTGAAAGAATACAGAGTAGGAAAAGCCCCGGAATAGGCGGAAGAAGTTATTGTTGAGTCGTCGTCTTCATCAGATCGGGCTTTTTCCCATGTGCATATAAACTCACCGTTTCCCTCAACTTTACAACTCGTTAACCGATCATAACCATCTCTGTTCTTTCTTCGAATGTTCTATCTCTTATACTGGCCTCCATGGGCCGTTGCGACTTTTCTAGGCCGAGAGCAGCTCTATGATAAGCTGTTCTCTCGTGTGACACAAGACTGTCGTGGATAGAGTATAGCTCTATAAACGACTCGGCGGACTAAGTATGCCACAACTGATTGAAGCTCAACACAATATGAGCATCCAAAAATATATACAGAACGGGACTCAGAATAGCTTTTTCGGTTTATATTCATAGTAAGCTAATACAAAAAGGGGAGCACGCAGACGGCTGCGTCTTCATGCTTATCAACGAATCGTCCCCCTAAACATCATCTAGCGGTCATGGTATAATAAAACTGCCCTATTCCCCTCCGATCTACTGTTGCGAGCCACCCTGTCCATTAGCACCACCAGCGCCTCCAGCACCGCCAAAGGGGTTGTTGCCTCCTGCACCCCCAGCACCGCCGCCCATCATGGATCGAGCCCTACAAGCGAGATTAGTTACTGTGATATGCCATTGTAGAACGTCGGACTTACATCTCTCCGATCTGAGGGTCGGACATGAGGCTGTTGAGGTCAGGCATGCCACCACCGGTAGAGTAGCGGTCAGCCATCTCACGTAGGCGGGGATTGCTCATAAGGTTACTCATAAGATCAGGATTGCTCATGAGCTTCTGAGCCATGTTGGCAAACATGGGGTTGCTCATGATGCTACCAAGGTCGGGCATACCGCCACCTTGGCCTCCAGCACCACCGCCGCCGCCGCCGCCGCCGAACATGCTGGCGAGGTTGGCAAGATCGGGCATGCCACCGCCACCGGTGCCAACATCACCACCTGCGCTGGGAGAAGCACGGGGAAGGGAGTCCTCCTCAGCCTCCATTTCCTGGACACGACGCTTGGCTGTCTCGTAGCCCTTCTTCATGGCATCAGAGCCACCGTTACCCTCGTGCTGAATACCACGGTCGTAAGCCTCCATGGCACCCCGAGCATCACCAAGAGCGAAGCGGGCAAGACCAAGACGAGACCAGGCTTTCGTATAGGCAGGGTCGATAGCGACGGCGGCCTCAGCGTCGGCGCGGGCAGAAGAGTGGTCCTTGTTGGCCGAGTGAGCGGCAGCGCGGTTAGAAAGGAACACAGCGTTGTTGGCGTTAATGGCCAGGGCCTGGGTGTAGAAGTCGATAGCGGCACGGTAATCCTTCTGAGCCATGGCAGCATTACCCTTTGACTTAAGGGCCTCGGACTGCTTCTTCTGCTCCTCGGTGAGCTCGACGGGTGCAGGGGTGGGAGCAGCGGCCGCGGGCTTGTCAGCGCGGGCCTTCTCGAATACAGAGTAGATCTGGAGGAGGTTCTGGGATCCGATGGCAGCAGCGACGGCAGAGGTGTCGGAGGGGTCGACCTCGAAGGACTCTGCGATGCAGTTGATGGCCACGTCGATCGAGTCCTTGTCGTCGGCGGTGAGTGTGCCGTCATTTGTCGAGGCGGAGAGGAAATCGCAGATAGCGAGCGCAAGGCGCTGCTTGGAGCTGTGTGTCGACGCCTGTAGAAAAGAGTTAGCCACATATTGACAATGGAGTCATGACAGGTTTCCGGCCTTGCTTGATGCTGCGGGGGTTTGCGCTTACCATGGCGAGCGAAGAAGACCTGTTGAACAGGTCGGGGAGCGGAACGAAGTGGGAAAGGAGGAGAGTGTCAAAATACAAGTCTAGCAAAGAAAGATCCAATGGGAAGAAACAGAAGATGCGACTCGGTGAAGAGATGAGTAAGTTATTCCCAAGGTGAAGTGCAAAAAAGGGCCCCGCGGCTGAAGCGTCGTGGAGTTTGGGGCTGGAAGGTTCCACGTGGGGCTGGCGAATGATGTGGGGGAACGACAAAACTTGGAACAATACGTATCGAGATACAAGCTACCTAAAGAATAGATCCCAACAACATTTTATACTGTACTATATATGAAACCTTGTTCATGTTTCTTAAGACGCATAAAGAAGATCTTGAATGAGTTTTTAACATTACCCTGACTCTGGCGGACTGGTCATGTGTTCCACAATCCGGGCCGTCGCTTCGGATACACATATTTGCAATGTCACAATTTAAAACACCATGTAATATTTGAAGAGGTGATTTGTTCATTCCCCGTGTATCTCTCTCTAGCAAAATCTCCTTGACTCCTGGGGGGAAGGCTCCCAAGTCGCTATACAGGTCCGTAACTCCATCTACATGCATTCGTCATCAATAATCATCCCTTTCTCTCCATGCAGAATGTACATCATCCACTGCGAATCCCTCACCGCCCGGCTCGTCGCCTTGCTCTCTCTACGTTCTTCACCCGTCGGTTACCTATAGCAGCCACCTTGCGGTACTTGGTGTAAAGTCTAAGTAAATCCTTGATCACCACGTAAAGGCATCCGCCCACAAGACTTCGTCCCCATTGTTGCTGGAGTAGTCCCGGTCGCATTGTGCTTCCCCGTGAGAATGAAGATGCTGCAATCCATTGCTTGGGAAGAGCCAAGCGTAGGAGCTCACCCATAGCAAACGAGACGCCAGGGAGTATTAGGGTGCTTACTATCGCGTTAGATACTCCGGACAGAATCGTTCCTAGGCCTGGACGGCGGGCGGGCGGCGCTACGGGAGCTTCGTGTTGGTTAGCGGCTTGGTTCTCAGCTCCAGCTTCGGGAGCATCAGCCGGTGCGGGAGCAACTGCTGCTTCCGGGACCGCATCTTGAGGGGCTTGGGCTGGGTCAAGAGGCAGATCCCGTTGGATTTCTTCATCTGGGCGCGGTGCCAATTCCTCATGGTTGGCAGGTTCTTGTCGGGGCCCTTGGTTTTGCTCAGCTGGTCTGTCGTCCCAGTCATCCTGGTCCTCCCTCTCAACCTCCTCGATGACGAGTTCGATAACAACTTCTCCGCCGTCCTCACCTTCAGCGTTCTGGCCCACTCCCAGACCTGCAACATCATGACCGCCCTCATCAGCCTCGTCACCCTCGAGAGCTTCGATGAGCCCGTTGAGAAACCCTACAACACCGCCTTCTCCGTTCCGCTGCTCCGGCTGTCGCTCGGTTGGAGGCTGATCTCGTCGAGGCTCAAGTGGGGGGAGACCCATGATTTGTCGATTGAGGTTCACCTCATAGGGAAAGACTAATTCGCGCCAAAGGTTGAGGTAGGCTGATCGGACGTAGGGGAATACAGCCATGGCGAGCTGGGGTGAGGGTGGCCAAGTCAAGAAGTTATCATCATGCATAACATGATAAACGCCGTACTATTGTCTTGTTAGCTTTGCCTGCCATTTAAACCACAAGTTTGAAATATACCAATGAAGCCGTAGACAAGAAGACCTTGTTGCCAAACCATGGCATCAACTGTCCAAGCAACAGAGCCGGTCCCACGTTGGTCAGAACCAGTGCATTGCCCAGTCTTTCGCTCCCTGACATCAAAATTCTTGACGCTTCTCCATGAACCCAGATCTCATGACCAAGAAGATAGTCTACCAAAGCCTCGCGACCTGAAAAAGCCCACATGGCGAAGGCTCCATACATCTGCAGACTGAACTGAACGCCCAGTGTGACAGAGGAGAGCAGCATGAAAGGACTCGCGCGCGTGAATTTTGTTGCAATAGCATCCGTCATAGCGACAACAGGATCCCAGAGTCCCTCCAGTTGAATGCGATCCTTGCAGACGGGGCACTGGAGGGGTTTGTTAGAGCGTTCGCAGTCCGTAACCCATGAAAGCATGCAATCCTGGTGGGCTTCGAGAGTACATCCGCACGGATCGACCCATGATCCCGGGGGATCCGAAGGGTCTTCGTCTGTTAAGCAAATGAAGCATCGTCGGGGCGCGTCGGCGGGTTTTGTTGGAGTATCAGCGGCTACGGCTGGAGCATCTTGGGTCTCTGAAGGCATTGTTTAAGGTTGCAACCTCGGGTCGCGTGCCGAGCGAGTAAATGAGTGATTATGGAGCGGTAGTCTCTATCAATGAAAACGCGTCGTTTTATTGCATGTTCGAACGTTGGAATGCTGTGAAAAGGAAGCAGATGTCAGAAGCAAGCGTAGCCTCGTCTTTAGCTTGAATGCTGATGGCGATGTTTGGAAGTGGCACGGAACGTAGCGGGCTTGGTCTGGCTCAAGTGGACCCTGACATCACTTGTAACCTGTATCTGCCTCGGGTAAGAACGCGCTTGGAGATAAGCGACCAATCAACACACAAAATCTGGTCCCACCTACGATCGATTTTCACCAACACTGGGAGATCTTCTGATCACTGCATGTGGGTCATCACGTCTGGACGCTTATTCAATCAGCGCAGCGAATCGGTTAGTACAGGGTAACTTCATATTTGAGGTCGAAGCTCGACAACCGAATAATTGGGCTCGATCTGACATGGGGATACTTAATTCCCTTGCTATAGTATCACCAACTTGATGGACAGTTACTGGCGAGGACCCCGAGGTAGGACAGAAGTTTGTGGCCTTCTCTTTGTAGCATTCGTCAATTGTTTTCTTGATACTAATGGGCAGGTGGGTGGGAGCGACGAAGTTTATCAAGCCACAGCCTTCTTTGTTATTGTTGTTGTGACGATAGCAAAAAGTCAAGAGTAATATGGCTGTTTAGTGATTCAAACGCCGGCTAAATGACAAGGACATCCTAATAGAAGTAGATACAGTACCGTCCCTGAAACAGTGACAAGGTACGCGGGTCGTAGTGTCTCAACGGTCTGGCTGCAATGTACCTACCTTACGAACCTCCCCCTCAACCAGAAACGCGCCGCGTTGGCTCAGTGGTAGAGCGTGTCACTAGTAATGACAAGGTCCAAGGTTCGATCCCTTGACGTGGCAGATTCATCTGAATTCCATTTCGCCTCTGAAAACGTGCTTTTGGGAGTCTTCTTATTTTCTCGTTTTGCGGTCAGCTGGAAAAATCTGCAACGGGCGACAAGTTTTTTAGAACAGTCGCAACAACCAGATGAGAGCGCTACTTGTTTGTTGAGGTATATTGAGTTCGAACAGAAACATCGTGGCGTATTTTAACATCCAACCCTATGATGGCATCCCCTTTACTATCGAACTACGGAGTACTATGTCGATAAACGACTTTCCATTGCAGAGATCCTGAGCAATGCGTCGCTATTTTAATCCTTGTTCTCCTTCGTAATTAAAAACCCTATAGAAGAAGGTCATCCTTCGGTGCGGCAGTATGAGCAAGTTTCGACACCAGGACTGCACCAGGTCGTGAAATGGACTCTTGACCATGGGATAACGGAATCAATCCACTGATTTACATGGCATCACCTGTGGCTTGTTTTTAGATCTTCTTGAAAACCAACATAAAGAGCCTTGATCTGCCGTCTCGTCTCGGTGGTTGTGCGCCAGTAGACACCACGCAAGATGGCGGCCACGACTAAAACATCAGTCGCCTTGATCTTTCTGGAGATGGCAATCTCTACCACAGCCGTGATTCTATTCAGCCTCGAGTACTCAGCTAGTTTCAAATCGAGGCTATGGGAAAATGATGGCGAAGAAGGTTGGAACTCGAATCTTAACCAGCGTATCTACTTGTATGCCAACTACCGCGAACCTCCTGAGGTGCCTCTTACCTGGAGTCAAAGGTAGTATATGCAATCTTTAGAGATTTGTTCCCTACCAACATTAACAGTGCTGATGCTAATCGAATGGCCAGGTCGTCCACCTCGAACCTCGCCATCGCAATCCTTGGCTTAGTCGTCTTCATCGCCCGCAGCGCCATGTCCCATCTCCGTTACCTCCCTCGCTATACCAACATCATCTACGACATGATACTCTTCGGCCTATGGGCAGTGAGTCTTACAGGACAAACGTCGGGCGACTTATCCGACCTCAAACACCCGAGGCCGCATCCGTGGTACTTGATGCGAGGGTGCTGTGCAGCACGGGACAAGACTCGAGGATACTGCCATATTGTCTATGCGAGCTTTGCGGTATCAGTCATGGCTGCGATTCTATATGGTGCAAGAATAATACGGGAGGCTCTTTTGATAGCAAATGAACGAGGGCAGCGCCGCCAGCAGAAGTGGTCTGTCCAGGATATCGAGGAGGTAGAATCGACAGGGCGCACATACACGGACGACGAACGAGAAAGAGTCATGCTGTTGAAGGTTGATGAAGGCACACATAATCAGACCTTGAGTCCAGTTCTAGCATTCTTCCCATCAGATCCAAACAGCCGTTGGTAGAGGCAGAGGTCATCTCGCGGAGTTTGGGTCGGGAATAGTTCACACCACACATTTCAAAAAGCACTTTCAATATAAGCAAATACGATGCATCGTCGTCAAGAGTTCAGATTACAATCTGTGATGGTCATTTAGTTCCGATACTGCACTCAGTGATGCCAACAAGAAGTAATGAGAGGATCCATCGCTAATCATATCTTCCCCAAACTGCCCATCTGAAGCTACATTCCCCATGTCTCATCCATCAGGGTTCCCGTCGTGGTCGTGGAAGAATAGTGTAGTTTATTTGTGCTTGATTGGTATTCGTCAGTCATGCGCCAGACGAAGGCTAAACAGGGAATACTTACAGGGCAGCCGGCGCAGGTGCAGCTAGAGCCGCAGCCGCAAGAGCCAGAAGAAGCGCATCCACAGCCAGACATGATGATGGTTGTTTTTGAAGGTGTGGCGTTGAAGAAATGTGTTTGATTTGTTTTGTGTAGTTGTGATGTGGATTGAGGAGAGAAAAAATTATCGGGCAGACAGATAAGAGCGGAGGTTCTTAAAGGCAGCCTACCTACCTTAGGTAGGTAGGTAGGCCATGATTCACTGACAGGAGTCGCAGCTGCTGCAGACAGACGGGCGGGTCAAAACCCAGTGATTGACACCGGCACAACCTTCCCTGTTATGGCGGCCAGAAACGGCTCCTCAATGGCTCGATCCATCAACGAATTCGGCCTTGATCTAATCATAGATACATAAATATCACACAGCTTAGAGTATAACATAGTTGAAGGTTGATAGTAAAGCTTTGATATTGATTTTTTTTTTTTTTTTAGATCATGTACTTAAAATTTCCCTAAATATAAATGAAACTCTTATAAGAACAAGAGTTAGATTCAGATATTTTCTTCCCTGTCCTGGCCGTCGCTCCTAGCAAAAAACACTCTGTGCTCAGCGGCGAGAAAATGGCGTGGGGGAGTCTGGCTCATAATCGTTCATGATTGGTGCACTTGGCAGCATCCTTTTCTGCGTCGGAAGATCGATGGAATGGAACTCACCGAGATCCGTACAGTGTTGAGATCTCCGGACATGAGGAAAGACGACGATATTGAACCCAAGATACAGTAATTCAGTTTAGCCCGTTGGTCGCTTTGATCCGAAGTCTGAATCATATTTTGTTTATTTAATCCAGCCTCAGCTAAACTCAATATCTGGATGTTCTCTTGATCCAGGTCAGCGGGGTATAGAGGGGTAGCAGCTTGTCTCAGGGTCCAATGTGACGTTGAACTGTCTGGTGTTCGCCGCTGTTGCACAATCCTAGAGATTATATCATTATCTTGCGCATTCTTGCTCAACGAGATCTGACCCCTTGTCAACACCACACCAAATAATCGTTCCATGCCTTGGCGCAAGAATATTTGCTCATTTCGATGCGACCAGGTGTAAATTCGGGGACTATCAATCATATTCTGACCGTAAGCACTTCTCATGTAACTTGGTAGTCAGCGATTATAGAAGTGTCGCGATATCTCGTTAAAGTCCGAGAGAAACAGGAATTAAATGTAAAGTAGGTTCCGTAGCTTAAAATGCCTTCCCTCTTTACTGCCTTAACCTTAAGCTTACAACAACGTCGGGTAATATCTGCACACTTGGCTTTGGCGGGGATTATGATCATTTGTCAGCCTCAATCGCAATTTCTATTATTTGATCAACATTTTTTCTTTCTCCTTTTTTTATTTATTAGCGCACCAAGTAAGCACATTTCTAAAGCAGCTACCCATATCGAAGGAGCTGGCAATTTCGTGTTCTTAACCTCTCAACCAAGCAATCTGTTATACAGTCTATCATGTAAGAGAACTATGAAGGGGTCTATAAAGCAACTGCGCCTTTCGCACATAAGACTTGATGACGAAAGTAACTCTTTACCCATGAAACGGCCATGCATCCCCTATCCAACGCCATACGCCTTTCACCACCCCATCATGCCTTCTTCTCCCGATTCACTTCCTCCCTAACCTCTCTCACCACATTCATAAACTGGCTCGCGCCAAGAGCCGTCAGAACATGCCACCAGCCGTGGAACTCAAGAAGCCAAGCCCAAGGTAGCCCAATCTGCTGCCGAAGGTTCCTTAACTCGGCGCAGAACTCAAGATCAATGTTCCAGATAAAGTACGCGAACAGGCAGGTGAACGTAGCCGTCCACACTCGTACAGACCAGTCACGGACCTTTTCTTCAGAGAAAGTAGGCTTGGCCCAGTAAAGTAGATATCGGATACGTACGCCGACGATGATGAGTGAGATCCAAAAGCCGATGACTTGATAGATGATCTTCGCAGACCTGATGTAGAATACCGAGAAAGAGATGAAGAAGACGGCCAAGATGATTGAGATGGAGCGAATGTTGGTGGGAGTCTGTCGCAAGATGACGAGGGAACGAAGCATCGACCAAGACAGCAAGAGCATCGACAGCTCATCAACAAACTCGAGCGTCTGACGAAGAGTCGCATGAAAGAGAAAAGATCCAAGGCCAAGGACCAAGAGTGAAAAGGACATGAAATCCCAATTTGGCGCAAACAGTCCACGGCTTCGTGGCCCATACATGGACCGAAGAGCCAAGTATACTAGAAATCGGAATGGTCAGCATTTGAAGATCCAGGGTTTTGGGTCCTGCAGCGCCGCTGCACTAACTTACCGTATGTAACGTTGGTCAACGCGTTAACAAACTCGGCCAGATAGAAAGTGATGGCATAGTCCTCTTCACAGAAGCTATCCACGAGTTAGCATTGCACAGCATATACCTAGAGGTACAAATGGGGTGTGGTCTCACTTTGCCCTGCTGGTCGGGGGACTCCAAGCTCCACTCAGTGCGTGAGGATCGCCGTCGAAACGAAGGTTGTGATGTCCCATCTTGTGTTGTTCTATAGAGGACTTTCACAACTATGGTCTTTCCGAGGCACTTTCTTTGCTTTTCCTGGGTTCCAGTCGAGGCGTGAATATTTCATGGATCCAAGAGGCCAGCAGTGCTGGCTAAGGGATGTTGATCACGTGGCAACATTCCCTGTAATTTCCATCTGGTGGCCACGCAATAGAGCTCAGACTGCTCGGACAAAGACCAAAAGTTGTTTGCATTCATTCCCTGCTTCTGCTAAAGAGACTAATTACAAACGCTCCAATGTATCATTAACAGTCTATCGTGCTGCCATTTTTCGCACCGAAACCAGCTTTCTAGGTCAAGGGCCGAACGGGATGAGCCCAGACGATGGGTGATAGAGGGGCGTCCAGACTCGAGACCGCCTCGGTTATTGCGTTCTCTCATGATTTCTTTCATCCCTTGTAAATTTGCCCATCAATTGCTTGATCCTTGCACGTTTTCAGCTCAAGACCTGGCGTTTTCGATTCGGAATATGCACTCTTGTTGATCAGCCACGTGGTGGTAGTGGGAACAAGACTGGTTACTCGTTAGTCTTTGGATCGTTGAGCGTGGACTGCTTCAACTCACTCCTGTCGAAAGTCGCCAAAATCCGAATGGCTCTTCAGCTTGAGAAAAATCACTCGCGTCTTAAATACCCCTTACGACTCTAACGTCTGGCACAAAGATCGGTCGCGGAAGCTGTCCGGCAAGGGCGTACTACACCTCGCGATAGGCAAACTGCATCGACTGGCAGACCAACCCAGTAGCATCAAAGTCCTCAACTCCCTTATCAACCATCTTTCGCTCCTTGGCCACATACTGCCGCGTCCGCAAGCAGATCGCTGTTGCCCAGGAGTCATCGCGCGATGCCTTGGTCGCAGCGCGAGGCGCCAACCAGTCGAGGTAGGACGAGATCTCAGTGCCGATAGGATCAGGAACGCGCAAAATTCGAATGAGACCGACGACGTAATGGTTAAGGCGTGGTGATTCCTTTATTTTGGCCTGGTTGTAGGTCCAAGGCTTGTATAGTCCGGGTGGCCCTTCGTACATCGATGGCGGGGTGAACCGATAGGTGTACCATGTCCCATCACCAAGTTCGCGGTGCCAGTAGATACCCCATTGAAAGTCGCCGGAGCCGACGACATATTGACCAGATCCATCTGGAGCCTTGGATCCCATAATCTCCAGAGTGCTCGTGTCACGGTCGTAGCGATGAGCCATGGTGTGAGCCGGCTCTTCGGGGACTGATATCGTCATGTACAGGGTAAAGGGCTGTAGCTGTTGTGTCGGGTAGCTCATCGTTGTAGTCGTTTGTTGGTGTTCACGTTTACTATTGAAGGAAACGATGGCTTGGCGTAATGAAGCATCTGGTGGTATTGAGATGTGGTTGGAGGCAAACGAAACTCATGGCAATAAGGCACAGCGACTTTCACTGCTGCTGCTGCTGGCGTAACACATGATGAGATTTTTGAACAGTGGCAGCCGGGTGCCAACACCGATGGCATTGGTGTGCCTAATTCACGATTGTTGCTGTGATCGCCCGACTGTTGTTTGCTTTCATTGTTCGTGACAATCATTGTCAGTACAAGCCTAGGCTTTGTGGAACTGCCCGGGGTTCACAGATACCCCGGAATTTGGGTACCGTTCAAAAACAGGTCGATCTCGTGCTCCATAACTCGGCCGACTATTCGCATCATGAGTTCTCATGACCTGATAAATTCCCGTGTACCGGCGTCATGATGGCTTTCCGAGTTCACGCAATTCAGTCGTTTAATCAACATCCAGGCAATTAACGGACCGACCAGCTAACAGCCGCACCTATCTCTGTGCAAATAGCAAGACTAACCCCCACAGCTGGGCCACTCCGTCTCGCAACTTGGCCGTCATGGCGCTCGCTAAACCGCCGAGCAGACGGCCGCGCGATAAAGTGCCCTGTAAGGAAACGTCTGGGTTCTGGGGAAACCCCAACTCTGCGCACCGATAGGTGGAGATATATTCGGGGATTGATGAAGGGTGGGAGAGATGAGGTTAGGAGCGTTGAAGGACATGTTGATCTGGGATTCTGTTTTTTCCTAAAAGGTAGAATTTATTTCAAAGGTTCGGCTTCTTACATATAAACTGAAGCATCACGAATAACTTCAGTACCGTGAGACTTCCCAAACTGAACCGTCATCTGAAGATACCTACGTCATCTCCACTGAAGCTCCGGTACACGATCCCCCGAGGGGCAATAGCGGGGCATAGAAACCTTGCAACGACAGCTTCCTCACGCGATACAGCTTACGACAAATACAAAAGCATTTAATCGTCGCCTCTGAAGCAAGCGAAACCAGTCGCAAACCTATACATTATATTATACACGACATCCATTTCCAAAATGACTGGAACTGTCCCCGTTGCGAGGGCCCTATGCGACATCTATCCTCCGGCTGCGCTGTCTGAACAAGGCCCGCGATGGAACAACCTCCTTAGCAAGTTCGAGTCCACGTACGGACATGCTGCTTCTTTTGTTGCTCGCTCTCCTGGACGAGTCAACATTATCGGAGAGCACATTGATTACTCACTCTACTCGGTGCTTCCTATGGCCATCACTGCCGACACTCTTCTCGCCGTCTCTACTACACCCGCTGCCGATGATGCCAAGACCTTTCGCATCCGCATCGCCAATGTGGAGGACGACAAGTTCGAGGCCGCGGACTTCGAAGTTCCCTTCGACGGGGACGTATCGATCGATGCGACGAAATTGGAATGGACCAACTACTTCAAGAGCGGCTTGAGGGGTGTACTAGGCTTGCTGAGGAAGAAGTATGGAAAGGACTTTAAGCCGTGCAGTATGAATCTGCTTATGGATGGCACTGTCCCTGTTGGAGGAGGACTGAGCTCAAGTGCTGCTGTGGTCAGCACGAGTTCACTGGCCATCATGTTGGCCAATGGCGAGAAAACGGTGGACAAGACTGAGCTGACGGAGCTTGCTATTGTGAATGAGCGTGCCGTGGGAGTTAACTCGGGAGGGTATGTAACCTTGAGTTTATCTGTGATCCTGATTTCACTAACACCTTACTCAACAGTATGGACCAAGCTGCCTCAGTTTTCTCTGAGAAGGGCGCCGCTACCTTCGTCTCATTCAGCCCAAGCCTCAAGGCCCAACCAGTTCACTTCCCTCCTACAAACCCTGAAATCACATTCGTTATCGTGCAATCCTTTGTCACATCTAACAAGCAGGTCACTGGCCCCATCCACTATAACCTGCGGGTAGTCGAGTGTAGCATTGCCGCATCCTACCTCAATGCTGTTCTCAACCCACCCGGCACTCAGCTGCCCGAGGACGCTGGCCCCTTGGGCGTCAGTCTTGGGGGTTTCCATGATACTTATTTCTACCACCAGAATGGCTCAGACTATGCCGCTGCCAAGACGCTAAGCAAGCAGGAGGAGTTGGAGAAGTTGATCGAAATCACTAAGAAGACACTTACACAAGAAGAGGGATACACACGGGAGGAGGTTGCCAAGGTGCTAAACATCACAGTCGAGGATCTCGAGAAGCGTTTCATGTCCAAGCTTCCAGTCCGGGCTGAACGTTTCAAGCTTCGCCAGCGTGCTCTGCATGTCTTCGACGAAGCTCACCGTGTGCTTCGATTTATGAAGCTCCTTGAGAACCCTGTCCGCACAGGAGATACTGATACAACCTCGTTCAACAAGGAGCTTGGCTCGCTACTTAACGAGACACAAGTGTCATGCCGCGACCTGTACGAGTGCAGTTGTCCCGAGCTAGATGAGATCTGTGCCATTTCTCTCCGGGAGGGTTCATACGGAGCCCGGGTGACTGGTGCCGGGTGGGGAGGATGCAGTGTGCACTTGGTGCCGGCGGATAAGGTCAAAGCTGTGACACAAGCCTTGGAAAAGGAGTATTTTTCCAAGAAGAACTTGACGGAGGATCAGAAGAAGGCTGCTGTGGTGGTGAGCCGGCCGGCGACCGGAAGTGCGATTTACTATGTCCAAGACGGTGTGAAGCCTTGAGGTGGAACTTAGCGGGAGATGTGTATGAGCACGATGGTAACGGCAGATTAGTGCATCAAGGAATCTAAAGCGTCAAATTTACAGTCATAAAGCTCTGGAGTTGATGATATGAGCATGGTCAAGGGTTCAGTACAAGATTGCAAATCTGCAGTGCGGCTGCAACGAGTGTATATCCCACTGTCCCACATGAGGCCCGGTGGCTTGGTCAGTCCTTGTAGGTGCTAAACGTTGGACGATGTGACGCGTCTCTCTGACCTGGGATATTTGCTCAAGTTTTAGTCCGCAAAAGGGGGATTAGTACCTTATTTAGCGGGACTTCTGTTGGGGGGTGTGAGGCTCAGTGTATCCTTGCAATGGGAGACAAGGGACAATGACGATGTCACGCTCTGAATTGCCGGGCACGATCACACGCAAATGCCGAGGTGACAACAAACCTTAAGAAGATGGATCACTTTGCTGTCTCCGAAATGCACGGGTTGCATTGACAGGATGTCGTTGGACGGAATAGGACAAGCCAGGTTCAATCAGGGGTATTTTGGCGTCGTAGAATGATGGGAGCGGCAGTAGGGTAGAAGTTTTTAGAGTTTTTTGTCTTTCCGAGAAGCGCAGGGCGACATGTTGTGACGTTGGAAGATTACATGGTTCTTGATTATCAAGATCGACAGGATCGTGCCTCAAGTCCATGTCTATGGTTACGAAATGCCAGAATAGGACGTTGATGCCATCACCGTCCTTTCTTTTGCTACCCGACTCTCCGGTCCAACAGTTCTAAAAAAGAACAAGATGAATTAATGCGGGTCTGGTGAAACGGTCACGGAAGCAGACCGAGGCAGAAGCAAACCTGTCTTCCGACTAGCCTCTATTATGGACATTGACGACGGGATGGTTTGCGGAGTCAAAGGTCCTTGCGGACAGTTGATTCTGGGGGTGGAGGAGCTGGGAAAGTTCGAGGCGAACGAATCAGGAACGTGAGCATGGGGGAAAAGGGAAACATAGGAGGAGCTTGACAAGAGGAGATTCTGGTTCCTGGGATCTCTGCTATGGTAACGTTGCGTTCCTCGTGGTGATGAAATGCCTCGTTTCGCGCCGTGGAAGTCTCTTCCAAACCTTGAGTACGAAACTGACGCTGGGGGGAATCACAGGCTGTCGAGAAAATATGGTGGTTGTGGAGGTATTTGATATCAAAATAGCTTATCAGGATTTGGAGTTGTCATGATTAATGGGTCGACGCGATGCTGACTGGCTGTTTGCCGAGGTTATTATTGGCTGCGTAGGCTTACTGGGATGCTAATGCCGTTCCTGTGTGACAAAAAGAATTTTGGGGGAGGGAGCCTTTTGAGGCGTCGAGTCGATTCTTACAGGTCGGTTTTTGATGGTTTTTTACTGTGCTGTAAGACGATGTCTTAGATAAGATGGCAACTATGTCCATTGATGCTTGAACTATGGGCAACAGTAGAATTGGTTTATAGCAGGAGTCTCACCACGTTTCCTCTTCTCCAGACCAAGTCAAGGCCCACCACGATCTCATCATGAGATATTTTTACTTAAGACGAGCTTTGCGCTGCATTTGTTGTTACTATAGTACATATCCGGGGCGGCGCGGCGCGGAGCCGGACCAGTCCCACAGTCCTCCCCGTCTCTTGTGGACGGACCATCAACATGAAGCTGCAACATAAATTGACCAGTCAAGACAAGACGACCGACTCTATGAAATTGTGAACTTGAGCCTGAGCCGCAACTGCTGAGAGCCGAGTCTGGAGAAGGGATGCTTGTCGTGATGATTTGAGCTGGCGTTGTAATAGCATCCGTAGAGTGACTAGTTGCCGTCACCGACGTTAACTGTCATTGTCGAGGAACCGGATGCCGATGCCGTTGCCAGATCCCTGTGTCCCAGCAGCGCATAAGGTTCTGATTGAAGCGACGACGCACAGCCCACTTGGGCTTGTACTCCACAGAATTGCAACTCTCGTAGTCGGTATCGGTATGTTAGCCCAGTTTCATCTGTCCGTACCCGACGACATCAACCATCAACCCGTGCTTTCCTCCGTCTTTAAGGGAACAAGTGCCGAGCCCTATGGAACCGGGGCTGGTCCCTGAGGCTCGGGTCTCCAGGGTTGTCCTTGGACGAGGCTATCCCGAGATTATTGTATTAATCTTCAAGTAACCGTAAGGCGGTCAATTTCTTCAGCGTCCACACTAAACTTGTGTGTTTTGTCAGGGCTAGGCTGGACCGGGCTGGATTCGATTGGGCCTTGGCCCTGGGCGAATTCTCCAACGAACCAGGTCGGGTTTAGAGTCAGGCGGTGCCCATGCCCATGCCCATGCCCATGCCGTGGATGGATGCCATGCCTGCCCACTGCTGTATTCATTCCCCTCCTTCGATCGTCGCTGAGAGCGGATTTTCCCACATCTAGACTCGACTACTTATTTCCTCTCTTCTCATAATCTCCTCGTTGCCCTCGCTCTTTGTGATGCGCAAGGTCTTTCGACATAACTAATAATCAACAGTTGCTCTTTGTTCGATTCCCTCTTTTTGGTGTTGACCGTCCCCGCCCATATCTTTTCTCTTACCCCAGAGCAACTGTATTGCATACCGCTATCTCACCCGCTATCAGTTAACCCCTGCTCCCCTGCCTTCCTTCCGCGATCCAACTCCAAACGACCTGTCATTCTTTTTGGTTATCTCCTTCTCTTCTTTCCGCCGCTTTTTTTGCACTATATACTATCTCTGCCCGGTATTTTCTCGTCCGTTTTGACGTTGGCTACACATCCTTCCTGTACATACTGCATTTTTTGCTGGTGTCGTTGGCTTTCACAGAGCCCCTGACCACCACCAGCCCGGACAGCCCTCCACTCCAGGGCTGACTGACTTTGGGGGTTACTCGCTATACTCCACTACCCATACGATCGGGTCCAGTTTCTCTCTTCAGCCCTGATAACTTAATTCTTCCATCATCACTACAACCATGGCTTCGGACTCGTTGTCCGACGCCGATAGTGTATCGCAACATTCGCACTTGTCGCATCAAGATGATTCTCTTGATCGGCAGCTGCTCCGCCATTTGATGCGACGATATGGTCGCGAAGGCATTGCTCAATTGATGGATGAGGAGGCTACTTCGCCTGCTGTCTCCAGTGAGTTATTAATTAATTGCCTGGTCTAGCCAGTGATTGTCATCGCTAACCTGGTGTCTCCTAGTCAACGATGGAGCATCCGTCATCTCCTCTAGTACCTACTCCTCCGTCAAATCCGAAGAAACTCCTAGCATCTTCGATACGGCCAGCATACGAACTTATTCGTCCGACAACTCATCCGTTCGAGGCAGCATCATCTCCAATGTATCAGCTCGTACCGCCAAGTTGCTTGGTCGCAAACCGCAGGCTTCTCGACCATCCATCACGCACGAGGAGGAAACGTCACCCGCCTCTAATGAGTCAACGACGCCAGCGCCCAAGCAGAAAGGCTCGTTCACATGTGGTTTCTGCCGAGAAGAGGACATCCAAAAGACATGTACGCGCAAGAACGATTTGAAGAGGCATATCGAGGATTTCCACAACACCAACGCCCAGTGGTTCTGCCGCCAAAAGGGTTGCGACATGGTTTTTGACTGGCAGACAGCATACAAAACCCATCTCAAACAGGCCCATGGCGGCTCCCGTATGGCTCTCGATGAAGCCAAGGTCAACTTGTGTCCTCAGACTGTTTTTGCTTGTGGTTTCGAGAACTGTGCCCAAGTATTCGAAGCGCCCAGCGACGACGATGCCGACACGGTTTTCAAGGAGTTTGTGGCTCACGTGGTGAAGCACTTTGACGAGAGCTCCAACAGCGGCGAATGGACCTATTCAGGGAGGATGCGAAACCTGCTCCGACAGTCGGGTCTCGTGCGTGCCTGGCAGAACTCATCATGGGGTGAGGAGGAGCGAAGTCACCTGAAGTGGCACCCTCAATCCAGCGGCGTCCTGCGAAAACGGCTCGAGACAAGGCATCTGGGCGACTTACAACTCCTCGTTCAATATGCCATAGCTCTTGGCACAGAACCCTCATCGATTACAGAGTATCGTAAGGATTTCATCAACCCTATCAAGGACCAATGCCGCCTGGTCATTCCGGGACACAAGTCCCGGGCGCCTCCTCTGCCACCTTCGGGTCCCTCTCCAAGTGCCGATCAATACCAGTTCCGCATCTCTCGGGGAAACACAAATCACAATCCCAACTTGGCGGCATACATAGCCACACAACGCCGTGCCTATGCTGCCAGGCCCGGCCCCGTTCGCTCTGGCCGATCCGCCCGGCCTCCTCGTCACACAATGCCCGCTACATCGGCGGCTCCAGGGCCGATGCCGCACCATTTCCAATATCCCAACATGCCTTCAGCACCTATGTATGATCCCCGACAGCAGCAACAGCAATTCGCCATGATGCAGCAGGCTAATGGGGGCATCATCGCTGAGGACTTGCGGAGTCTTCGAACCATGGCCAACAGTGTTCCCGAGCAGGATATTGACATGGCTGATACTGACATGATGGACCCTGCATTTTTGCAGGAGCCCACCTATTCGGGCCCCTACGGTCCTCAGGGTATCACGAGCCCTGCGTCTGACGGCTCGTGTCTCACACCCACGCACCCTATGGGCCAGCATTTGACGTTTGGGTTCGACTCTACATATAGCTAAACAACCACTGGCAGATGGAGCTGATGCTTCGTGTCGATCGCACAAGCATTCCTATTCCTTATTTTCCTTTTTGTGTATATGATATGCCTGCCATCGGACGAAAGACGTGGCATCCATCCTTCGACTAGTCACCTATCTTGGGTTTGTTTTTGGACAGGGAGTACTTGCAGGGCCTTTCATGGACAACTTGTTGCCCAATAGCCTGGTATTTGTATTTGGCAGGGTTCTAGGCAACGGGAGTTTGGCATTGGGATAGGTTGCACGTCTAAGTGCATTGGAATTGATACCCCGAGCTTGAATGAATAAAGTCAAAAACCATTTCACGTTTGTGACATTAATGGTACACTTCGTTGCGTGTGTTCATATGCCTGGCTTGGCTTAGCAGACTCCCAGGTAGTGTAGTCTGTCAGTAGAGTCTGCTATGGCTAGCATATACCTATTTTTACAATGAGGCTGTTAGGATACCACCACGGTCAAGGCCATGTAACAGTGAAGTCGAGCCCAACGTGCCGGCATCCGAGCAAGAAAGGCCTGACCTGACCGCTGGAACTATCTGCCTATGATCTCGATCGGCCGGCTGCCGCGGGGACCGCGGATGATTGCCCTGGACATCCTTGATGTTGAGCAAGTTCACGATTAAGATATTACATTTTCAAGGACAAAACAACCCTGAAACAAGGGTCAACTTAGATTGGCGTTGAAACAAAATGGTACAGAGTTTATTAGCAACGGCATATCCCGAGATTTGCGTGAAGAGGGCTGGGTAACAACGACGTGTTACATGGCGTTGACGCAACAGTCATGACTCCAACTGCCGGGTGATCATGTATTCTAACTAGTATCATTACTTGTATACGAAAGGGATGCTCGTGTAGGTATGTATGTGATAGAGCTGGATAACAGTTTTCCGGATGCACGGCTACCTGACATGGGCAGGGGAACTCGGAATTATGATAGAGTTGACTAGACACAGTTGTCTCCATCGGGATCCTGGTGTAAGTTTAAGTGAACTCATCATTCTAGGTTGTGATGCCCAAATCTGGAATCGAACTGGTGAATCAACGGTTACGTCTGTGATGAGGCGGCATTGTATTCATCGTAAATCTATCTCATAGAGCAGGAAAAGTAAAATATACGCCACCCCGAGAGAAATGCCTAGCTTTCCTCTAAAATGTGATGCGGCGTCTTAATTGTCACGTTCATGGGCAAGTTGCAGAGTCACCAAGTGATCAGTGCCGTCTGTTGAGATGAAAAAGAAAGCGGCATATAGCACAGCTATAAGCCCTGACCAAAACATGCAGAGACACGGACGTGAGGGTAATCGGTGCCTTGCAAAAGAGGCCTAAGCCCGTCCTTAGTTAGGCAAGGATCCCCACGATACCGTGGGAGGTTGAGATAAGGACTTGGGGCTTGCCGGAGGCCGTCCCGACGAAGCCAGACTGAGATAATGCCGAAGCAAGGTAGGGCAATGCACCGACGATTGAGGAAGTTAAGACAACCTTGTAGCCCTAATTTTGCCACATGTAACGGGCAGTGATTGTTTTGGCGATGTACCGTATGTCCTGTGGCTTAACGTCCGAGAACCTGCCCAGGCAAGGAGAGAGAGAACGCCATATTTCGGCGTGGTCACTGAAGGGAAGAGGGCGCATCCTTGACAGGGGTTGGGTTCTTTGTAGGCGTTGTATTGTTGGAGATGGAGGAGGAGGAGGAGGAGGAGGAGGTGAAACCCGTGAATGATGACGGATATGCTAGAGATAGGGGACCTGCATTATCTCCACGTGGAGGGCGCACCAAGAAGGGCAGTAGCTTGCGACACTGTGATAAGGACAGGATGAGTTAACATGCTGTCTAACTTATCTAGTACTTGGCTATGGATGCGTGTGAGTCTGTGAGTAAGCAATCAATGACCTTCAGCTGTATGAAGGGTTAGGAACCAACGCAGACAAACTGACGCTTTGTCGTGCATGTTCAAGGCCGATGATACTAACTAACTACATAGACACAGACCTAGTTAGACCTAAACCTAGACAAAAGATCTACGGGACGGGTGGACCACGTGGGAGGGCGTCACAGAAGAAGGGGGAGGAGGAGGGGAGGTTTCACTCCACCTGGTCTTTTTTTGTGTTTTGTGTCTGATGTTGATCATAATGAAGCTTTCATCGTCGTCCTTTCTGAGTGACGCATGCGAGGCTGTGACAGTCTTCCCCAGAACGTTCCATCGTGGCGTGGTATTGGAGTGGTCTCGACTCTTGTAGTTGCGGGGAGATTACTTAGATACTGTATGTAAGCTGGACTATTATAGTGTGCAGTGCAGTGCAGTTCACATTCTACCTCTTAATGAGGATGGTGAAATACCTTAACCTAGGGTAGTGAGGTGCAGCACATGATACATATCCGTACAGTCTAGCAAATCGGAACTGGTGGAATAGCGACCAGGGGCCTCGCAAACGACAGGAACAGCAGGAGACGAAAGAAAGGAGCCTGCAGGTCTTGTATCGAAGTTGGTGGGCGATTCATTAATGCATTCATCCATACATCTCTCACCCTTACCCCAGCCTTGACAAGGATACCTGCGCAGTATCCGTATGTGTGCATTCACGTTCACCATCACGAGGCAACCGGTAAAGACGAGCATGGCCATGGCTGGCAAGGCAAGCAGCATTGCATTACATTACATTACATGACATTACACAAACAAGGACCTGCTTGGGATCTACAGTGCCGATCATTGTGCCCGAAACACTTCGCTTCCATGCGGAGTCGCAGTGCGCAGTGTGCATCAATTTCAAAACACCCACCATACCATACCAGATCATACCTGCTCACTCGCTTCGCTTCGCTTCGAATCTCATCTCACATCGATCTTGCCTAGCAGTTCAGCCACGCACGCAGCAGACTTTTTCGAGAAGCAAAAAGCAAACGCCACAGGGAAGCGGTCAGCAATAGAGAGATGAAACAAAGCAAACAACGAGATGCGAGGCGTCTGCAGCAGAGTGACACTTCGCTTTCTCATCTGTCAACGTCAACAATGTCAATGACATGTCAATGTCAATGTCAGAACCCGGGACGTTCGGTTCCCCTTTCTTTTCTTCTGTTTTTTTCTTCTATTGCGGAAATGGCGTCGTTGTCGACTCTTGGGGGTCTCATTTGCTGTAAACGAGGCTGTACCACCACCACTACTACAGTACGTAATATACAGCAGCCATCATGATGGCTTGGAATGGGGTTGAAATGCCAAGGGAGAGATGCGTTGCTTCTCGCCAAGCACACAACTCTCACCGTCGCTGGGCAAAGTCCTTTCACACCTTCAACACCATGCCAGGCCACACTCACCACTCGCGCACAACCAGCATCCACCTCGATTGAAATGTTTTGACCTCGTTCTCGTTCTCTTTCTCTGTCGAGGTTCCAAGCATTTGCAAGGGGTCCTCAAGTGGCTTAGACCTGACCGGGCTCGTGTCATGCCCCCCCCCATGCTCGCAGCCAATGCCATCTGATAGCCGCCCTCCAGCTCCGCACCGTAAAGTCTCGGCGGGCCATTCAGACGCCGTCTTTCAGAGTGGAAGCCAGAGATTGGCCCATCGTCATTTCCCGCTGAAACAGGGTCGTCTGCTGGCCCGCGTCGTTGCTGATGCGCTAGCACAGCGACCTAAACCGCGTCTAGTCTTGGGTCTTGGGAACAATCGCCTTTAGCTTGGCTTCTTCTCTTCAAAGTTTAGCCTTTCTCTTCTAGGCTCGGGCTGGTCACTCTCCGTCCACGTTTCTGTTGTTTTGGGCTCCATCGTGGATTGTGGGTACGGTCCGTATGGATGTGATGTGGATTAGGGTTGCGTGAGCGAGAGAGTCTTGTCTCTGCTGTTGATCGGTTTCATCAACTTGGTTTTGGTCAGCGCAATCTAATAAGGCCCCGATGCTAGGAAGCCACCCGTCGATGCTCGTCAGGGATTAGACCACGAGCAGCCGAGTTGTTCTGACAAAGTAGGTCAACTTCCTGACACGGCAGCGACTGACCCAGGCGTTATCAGGCACTGTACTGACTGTACTGAATCAGTTACGTACAATCTCTGCCAACGGCTTCGTACGGCACTTGGAAGAAGGGAAACAGCCCAAAACAGGGTTCATCAGGATGTCCATGGTGAGCTCACAGACCTCACAGCACAGGATGCCGCCAACCAAACCCTATTCTACCGAACGTAGGATGTATTTTTCGCTGGGAAGAGCGTGGAAGAACTAACTGCATGCAGCATTTTCTAGAAAGACGGCAGAAGAATAACCATCCTCGTCGCACTCGCTGTTGCAGGGCAGGGCAGGGCAGGGCAGGGGGACAAAAGTGCAATTTGCTGCACAGGGCCTTATTATTTTTGGCTACACACTTTAATTCAGTGAATCATTCTTGAGATGAGTAGCTCCAGCCGAATTTTTTTTTAATGGTGTCGCAATCCAGGACTTGGTCGCCCCGTTGCGACCCAGACTGGGTCACATAGCCCCCAAAGGAGAGAGTACTACACCAAGATAAGTCGCTAGACTATCGAGTATCTAGTAAGGCACGCCTGAACAGGCTGCAAGCCACTGTCACTGTACATACGTACAGTATTGTTGCTGTCGAGGCTAGTCCAAGTGCCTGATGATCAACTGTACCTACGGTATCAAGTTGTTGTGTTGTATGCCGGAAGTGTTAATCATCGTCAGGCACGTCACTCAACCAATATGCAAAGCAACATTCTTCGACCCGCACAAAATGGACGTTTTCGATCGACCAGAGAATTGACAGACGGACAGAAATTCTTACGAATGACGTTCCTGAAACGGCGTTGGTGGTGAACAAGGGACCCCCCTGACCGATGGAGTCGCTAGTCTCTGGACTAGCCAGGACATGGATGAAGCCAACGTGGGCCGACCATGAGCGATCACTCCGGCAAGCCCGTTATAATGTCTCAGTCACAGGGATTCGAAGAAGGCTTCTAGAAGGCTTTCCTCTATCTCTCTTTCTCTCCTGCACCACATCTCTCCCCTGCCCTCTCTTGCTCTCCCTCTTCGCCCCTCTGACCTAGTCAAAAGTACGGATACTATAACCTTACATTACTGTCTGGTTCCCCGTCTCAGACAAGGACCCTTGCGTTTCTCGTCTTGTCTCTTATTCGAATTGATCTCTGTCTCTGCTTTAATCTGCTCTCATACCCCATCATTACATTCCAAACCGTTCTTGGCTTACGACTCAACGATATACCACATACTAATCGTCGCGGGCTGTCGATTTCCCCTCGTTTCACACGCACGCACTCGACTCGAAACGTGTTTGCTACTGATACATCCTCGCTGGCCGCTAGTTTCAGACAGTCGCACATCTGTTCTCGCTATTATCGGCGCTCCTTGGCCAACTCACTATCGCCAGACGCACACGACGCTTCTCTAATACGACCGTCGACTCAACTTGCGCCTACCCAACTTGATGATAGTCACACCGTCGGCGACTGTCTCGAGACCTATTGCTGACATCGAACCCGACACACGAGCTCTTGCTCTTTTGTCCGAGTCGCTGCCGATAAGTCAGTCACTCGAGCGCTGAGTGCGCGTTATCGCACTGTCGATCGAGCCTTGGACACTCTGCAAACACAACATGTTTCCCTTCCAGACACAAGACGATCAAGTGAGGCCTTTGACCGAAGAGGACCAGCAGATTCTCTTGGGACTTGCCCGTCGCTATGGCGTCTCCAGCCTCGTCTGCGCCCTGAGCGGTCTGGGTGCTTCATGTGAGTGATTTCAACCAAGCACATTGCGGTGTAGGCCCGCTAACACCACATAGCCCGAGCCTCTACTTTCTCAGCGTCGACACTCCTCAGCAACACCAGCGCCCCGTCACTGGCGTGGAGCAGTTCTGAGGCTTCTCACGCGCGATCCGATGCCGCCTCTATTCGAACGCAGTCTACTTGGCCGGACAATGCCGGCGACGTTCCCTCGATTCACGATGGTGAGGTCGGTAAACTTGCCGATCGCACATGGCTTGACTCGCCCAATCTCATGCAGTCACCCATTCCTTCATGCGATGTTACCTCTCACCCGTCGCCCCGGCACGTCACACCAACCTCTAAGAAATACCAGTGCCCTATGTGCTTCTTGGACAATAACCCCGTGGGTTTCGGCAGGAAGAGTGACTTCAAGAAGCATCTCTACAACTTCCACGGTGCTGACGTGACTTGGCTGTGCAAGACCAAGGGTTGCCATCTCTCCTTTGCTACTGAGCGAGCCTACAGCACTCACGCCAAGGAGACACACCGCATGGATGCCCTCCCAAACAGCTCAGCAAAGACGGAGTTGTGTCCTCAAGTGGTCTTTGGTTGCGGCTTTGCTAGCTGTAAAGAACGTGTATTTGAGGCTTCTAGCAGTGAGCAGGCCTCGTCCAGCCGTGACAAGTACTTTGAGCACATTGCCAAGCACTTCGAAGACGGCTTTGACGTGAACAACTGGGAGTACAAGGTGCAATTGCACAACCTCATGCGTCAGTCCAAGGTTAAATCTATCTGGAAGACTTGCATCTGGCCAAAGGAAAAGAGATTACAGCTTACATGGCGCCCCCGCTCCTCTGGCGACCTCAAGCGTATGCTCGAGGCTCGTCATCTGGGTGAGGATATATCGACTCTTGTCCGTCTCGCTTTCATTCTTGGTACATCGCCCTTCACAAGCCCTACTACACCGCCACCGAGCGAGATCGACTTGCAGTTCTCTCTCCCCTTCCGATCTCAATGCTTGATGGATACTGTGGGCCACGCCGATGGTGCGCAGCCCAAGGCAGAAAACATTGAGAACAACAACACGCCAGAGGTTGCTGTAACAAAACAGCAACAACCGCAAACACCACAAGCACCCTCGTTCCCAACCAGAAAAATCAAGCAGGAAACTCGACCAACAACGCCAGTGGATGGCATCCCTGAACCCATGGTTCAAGACGACCTCACTGCTGGTCCTCACCCTGGAACACCATTCCCTATCCCTAACGAGCATGTCTGGCCAGTCGATGCGCCCAAGTTTGCTCCTGACCAGATGAACACCTTTGCGGATGCCTCCATGACTTACATTCTTCCTGGTCAAGAGCTTCCTCAACAACACTGGGATATGACAGGCATGCAGCATCACTTCCCTCAACAGGACACCGTCATGACCAATGTCTACCTGCCCAGCAACCAGCCTACTTCGACTCGCCCTGCTACCCCTATTCCCTCAAAACGACCCGGATCCTGGGGCAAGCGTCTAAGTCTTGAGAACCTTCGTCCCAAGAAGAAGACTAGCGTGTATGGAAGCCCTGCCTCCGAACATGAGGCTGTCCCTCCTGTGCCAGCCATGTACGCCGAGATGATCCCCACGTCTGTACCAACGGGCTATGAACTGCCAATGCGAATGGGTCACCCCCAACAAGGGTACACATCGAACCCTGGTTTTATGCCTCAACCTCAGCAGCAGCAGTTCGGCTCACCCACAACTTTTTACTTGGATGATGGGGAGATGAGACTATAAAGCGTTGGGAATATGGGGAACGGAAAAGCATTCTTTGAGCATCATGATTTCTTCATTTCTCTATACTCTGCATTACCATATTATACCTGTATTAATAATCGCCCCTGCAAGGGTTAAAGAGGAGGACGAGGAACATTACGACGGAATACCCAACCTCTACCATCTCTGACGAACTTTCTCTTATCACCCCATTTCCTTTCTTGTCTGTTGGATATATTTAAGCATTTAGGACCACCGCATACCTATCTCCTTTTTCACATCTCCTTTTCTTGTTTCTCCTTTTTGTTTTTGGCCTGTTTTGAGATACCACGGTGTTGAAGAAGGATGGAATGGATGAGATGGGAACCAAAGTCATGGACGCTGCCAAGCCTCAGAATTGTTTTTGCAGCATGTTTTGCTTTTGCTCCTCTGTCGAATATTGCATCTATCGGGCGGTTATGCGAGGATTGTACCGGGATGGCAGATACCCTTGTGCGAGACAGCAATTGAGGATATGCTTTGGCGGGATACACATGATAGATAGGATCCGCACGTTAGCGAGGAACATGAATTAATTAGACTTTGCTTAAGACAATCTTCTGTGACAAGTGATTTGATGAGATGAGAGACTTGAGTCTTGACTTTTGGATCGTTGGCAATGATCAACTTGTTATCTCTGTCCTGGGCCATGGGTGTGATCAACTCGGACAGCGTTGATCCGGCTTTGGCCTAGACAACGCCCCTTACTCGCAGTGTCACCGCGCATCCTCAATGTTTGGCTACTCCTTGAAGGGCTGGAGCAAGTCTGATCTAATCATTTGGGATTGAGGAACGTAGACGTCTACTCAAGTTCACCATGTCAAACGCCCCGACTTCGGTCATTACAACCTGGCCATGAGTTGTTTTCGAGATCATCCAATTTGTCTGAAGTAGATCTTGAGGTCATTGATAACATGGAAGGGTAAGGAGCTCTGTTGTTAGACTTCATTTCGTTTGGTAATGGTGCCCGGCAAACTCATGAGAGTTTCTTAAGATCATAGAGTAATGTCCAATTTGAAGCACGACCTTTGCGTACGAATATGTTGTGATCAAAAGTTACATAGTTAGGAGTTGCGAAGTCGTTATGGGTCAAGTGACGTCTGCTAGGTTGAAGACCCGCGTGGAAATGAACCGAATCAAACGCAGATGGCGACGCAAAAGTCTGATGCAAGACGCCATGGATGTAAGAGTAAGTGATGAGTGCTACGGGAAAGCTTGAAGTCGTTGCGAAAAAGAGATGGCGTTTGCACTTGTGATCTCGAAGGAGGCTATGGGAGAAGGCGCAGTGTGATCGACCGTGATGAGTAGTCGGGTCACCGGCTTTTCAAAGCCACTTACAGTGGAGTCGAACCGGTAGGGATAAACAATAACACGATTTAGAGGGCGCCTGTTGACTGATACTGCTCGGATTGACTGGTCAAACGATATTTCTTCACTGCAACAGTCTGCTGTTGGGGTTTGATTCGAATCGAGTGTACATGATGTACATCCAGAACTAGGCCTTGCAGAAACACCAGCTCAAGGCAAAGCAGCTTGGCGCAGTGGAAGCGCGGTATGTCTCTACTCCACAGTGCGACCCATTTCAGTGTACTAACCCACAATAGCCGGGCTCATAACCCGGAGGTCATCAGATCGAAACTGATAGCTGCTATGAAGCAATTTTTTTTGTCGTTCGCGCATTTTTGAACCCTAAGTTCGTAGAACATCTCCGATGTAATCCTCCATGATATCTTAGAATAGCTAGTTTGTTTCTAGGAGATGGAAGCAGAAATTAAGCAATAATTGATTGCCATATTGATTGACAAGTTCAGGTTTATCTAAATTGAACTTTTGTGTGCGTCCAAGATATAAAATGGGGCAGAAGCGAGTGGGACCCAACGGTATCGGAACGGAGAAGTGGACCTGCTCGGCATCGCAGCCCCGGCACGTCCGAAAGCCCCCCTAAACGCTCTGCAAATCGTTTGTGGAGAATCGAAAGAGTAACAACGAACAGATTTAGTATTCACGAGAGAAATTTAGGTATTTGACGGTCTGAAACCTGGGACAAAGTGCTGCACATGCTCCTTCGCCAATAGGATGCTAATTGACTTAAAGCTGTCAGAGTTCGGGTTGAAGATAGCTGGTTAGAGTTGAGCTATTTTCCGTAACACTCAGTGAGTTGGATGAACAGTCGCTTATCTACATAGAGATATTGAACTCCTCTTTCCGCAGTCCCACGGATCTTGTAAGTTGGATCTTCATTCTCGTGGTTATATATGTGTAGAAATTTTGCGTATCAAATTGATCAATGACCCAGAGCATTTGCCGTAGCAAATTTCTCTAACTTTGAGAAGAATCTCGGCACTGATGATGAAGCAAGGAAATGGCAATGGCAAGCGTCTCCAAGTCCCTTGTGACGAAGCTGTCGGGTAACACGTAGTATAGCAATCTACAGTCCCACTTAGCATAAAACTTGAGCCTGTGTTGTATTTCCCCACCGTGATGGCTGAGTGACCGACAGGTTCTTGCTTATCACACATGATTATGAGCCATGGCCTTTCAATCCATGATATGCCCCCAGAGCACCACTCCCAGCAGCTTAAGTAACAACGGAAAACAAGGAGCAGAATACGACTCTCTTACTGCACATGGTATTTGGAGGATCTGGCATGAGGCTAATTTCGTCTTTGATACAGCAGACGGTAGAAAGAACCATTGACTGACCATATAGACTCGTGGGAAGACTATTTGGAGGTCCGAAATTGTATGCCAGTTGTTAAGATATTTCCCAAAAGGAGCTTTCAAAGTAGAGGCGAAGCCAAGACACAAAACCTTCGCTCCAAAAAGCTTCCAAAAATACAAGGGCAGGGCGACCAAAAAACGTCTAAGAAGACGGGGAGGAGGAGGAGATGAGACGGCGGAGGAGCCGTCGACGCTTTCCAGTGCGAGGAGGGGGGAGAGAGGGGAGAGTCTGACCAGAGGCCAGGGGTAACGGGCTGCCCCTTGATGGGGGAGTGGAGTCCTTCTCGGCGAAGGCCAGCTCTGCTTCAGTGGCAGTCCCTCCTGGAAGGCTTGACTACCGGGGGGTCAGGAACACTTACTTCCAGGAGGGCGATCAGGTCGTCAAGGTTGGGCAGGCGGGCGGGCAGGATAGTGATGGCGATGGCGATGGTGGTGAACTTGGACGGAAGACATGATTAGCGTCAGGAGAACAAGCGAATTGTATTGTACGGAAGGAACAGACTGGGAGGGAAGGGGCAGGTTGAAAGGGCTGGAGTCCATTGAGTGTCTTTGGACGGGGAAGGTACGATGCCCTCAAGAGCCTACTTGGGGGGGGGGGGACGAGGA
>JABCKB010000540.1:0-31098 GCA_013184455.1 Fusarium continuum | reverse complement strand
CCCTTACCAGCTCCCGGAAGTACAGGCTCAGCAACCTCAGCCTGTCCAGCTTCAGCCTGTTCACCCCCCGGCTCTCCACTTCCAGGTTCTCCACCCCCAGCCAGGACCTCAGCTCAACGTCCCAGTCTCTCTCCCCGTCGTCCAACCCACCCACCCAGGCATCGAACGAGGCCCCAAAAGATATCGCGCTCCATCTCAGCCCGTACCCAGAAACGGAGAACAGAGCTGGATGATTCCCAAGCTCACTGACTACAACTTTGAGTACAAAGGCTACATCGGCTCCCCAACCCACGCCAAGTTCCTAGAACACGTCTTCATCACCCTCTCGCGCCCCAACGAGGCTCACTTCACTTATCCAAGCACCGACAACACCTTCCCTCAGACCAACCAGGACTACCGCAACTGCGTTCGTCAGATGTTTGGGGCGATCTGCGACTGGTCTAGTCGTCGTGAATGGCGAGCCAAGATGGGACAGAAGCTTGTCAAGAAGTGGATGGCTGAAGCGATCCGCCGCCGAGCCGTTCTGGGTCTCACGACTGAGCCGTCCGAGATCCACGATGAGGATATTATTCCTCCTCCTGAACAGATGCCCCCCATTGAGGAACAGTGGAAGAACGTCACCCACTGCAACCTTTCCAACATCGAGATTGAGATTCTCTCCGCCAAGATTCTTGTCAGCCTCTGTCTTACATGTCTATTCTCTATTCTTTTATTTACTGACTTTAACGACAGGGTCAAGCCATACTCGCGCAGCAGGGTAAGAACTTCGTCCCTCTTTGGAGCAACAACGAAACCCAGTGGGAAGAGTTTGCAAATTTCGGAGAGCGCTAGAGCCGCATCCTGAATGCCTTTCGAGTGAGTTATCCCATACTCATATCAGAGATGATTGTTAACGTATATCATCACTTCCAGTTCAACAAGGTCTTGATCCACTCAGCTCTTCGCGCATCTTGGATCTCACGAATTGCCAACTCTCCAGTCTCCGAGACTCGTGTAAGCAAACGACATTCTATCTGTATGAATAGTACTGATGTCAAGATGTAGCGCAAGGATCAGAACAAAGCTGGCAACGACCGCAAGCGAACCCTCATCGAACAAGGTGGTGGTTCTGACAGAAAGCGACCCCGTACTTAAATCTCCGAGGTAGAGATTAGCGACACGTACACTTGTACCTCCTATATATGATGGATATACCAGGATGTTTGTGGATATTTCAGGGCTTGTCTTGCGAGATAGCAGTTTTGGACCCTTGGCAGCATTGGATGACATGCAGAAATATTACCCCAGGAGTTTGGATTAGGCACCTCATCATATAAGGTACTGTATAGATAGTTACACTTGCAACAATAAGGATCTGTCTTTGTCGCACAATTACCTTCTCTCACCAATACCAGTCATGAAGTCATGACAAACATACCACAAAAGAGTATTGTGAAAAGAATGGTTATCAATCATGGTGGAAATACACCCGCTTGTGTTTAATCCATAGGTATCTACTCGAGACATTAATCCTTTTATCATTTCCTACTTATGCCATGGCCTCTCTTTGCGCCCTTTTTCATTTTGGATCCCTCCATCAACGCCAATAAACAAACCCTCACCTCCACCACCACTCTTACCATCCCCGGCCAGCAAGCTTCTCCTCAGGCTTCATGCTGTCGCAGTTAATGCCCACCATGGCCTCGCCAAGCCCCGTGCTGGTCTCGGCGAGCACCTTGGCATCCTTGTAGTGCGTCGTCGCGCGGACAATGGCCTTGGCGCGCTTGGCAGGGTCGCCCGACTTGAAGATGCCGCTGCCCACAAAGACACCGTCGCAGCCGAGCTGCATCATCAGCGCGGCGTCGGCCGGCGTGGCAACTCCGCCCGCGGCAAAGTTGACCACGGGCAGGCGGCCCAGCTCCGCCGTCTGTCGGAGGAGATCAGCGTCCACCTCGAGCTGGCGGGCGAGCTCGCGGATGCGGACGATGCCACCCTCGGCGAGCGCGGCCTTGGCCTGCGCGATCTGCTTGTTGACCGTCTTCATGTGTCGCACCGCCTCGACGACGTCGCCGGTGCCGGCCTCGCCCTTTGTTCGGATCATGGCAGCGCCCTCTGCGATTCGGCGGAGGGCCTCGCCCAGGTTACGGCAACCGCAGACGAAGGGGACGCCAAAGGGGCTCTTCTCGACGTGGCTCTCGTCGTCGGCGGGGGTGAGGACCTCAGACTCGTCGATGTAGTCGACACCGAGGGCTTCGAGGATCTGGCACTCGACGAAGTGGCCGATACGGGCCTTGGCCATGACGGGGATGGTGACGGCGTCTTGGATCTCTTTGATGACAGCAGGGTCAGACATGCGAGCGACTCCGCCGTCCTTGCGGATGTCGGCGGGAACACGTTCGAGGGCCATAACTGCGCAGGCACCGGCCTCCTCGGCGATGCGAGCCTGCTCGGCGTTGGTAACGTCCATGATGACGCCACCCTTGAGCATCTGAGCCAAACCGGCCTTGACGGTGAAGGAGGACTTGGCCTCGCCGTTGGAGGCGGTACCAGTGTTGGAGTTGTCGTTGGTCATTGTGGAGGATGGGGAGTTACTCAAAGTAGTAGAAGAGATCCGATGTCGAGGTATGACGAGATGAGCTTGGAGAGGGGAATGAGGAGGCGATATGAGGGGACCTGTCTGATCTTTAAGCTTCCTGTTGCTGAGTCACAGAAATAATAACCAGATTAGGTATTACTCAAATAAGAAGCTGAGAAGAATACACCAAAGAAAGTTCCAACATGAACTAGTCCGGCCTTCCGCTTCCGCCCCCCGGTTTGCGGCGCCGTGAGTGCGGAGTCAAGGGTCCGCCGCCTCCGATTATGCACTGTCTCATGCGCGTGAGCACACTTCTAGCCAACTAGCCCCCGGCATTGAGCTCCGGTCCATCTTTAGGCGCGCCTTCTGCCGATAGGATGGAGAGGTGCAATTGGACGATGTGTTGACATGTGCCGCGGTTTAGACACGGCATTTGTCGGGAAGAGGAGGGTTAAGTCGAGCATGTCATGTAGGTTAATAATCTAGAGCCAAGAGGAGATTCCAAAGAGGGTGATGCTGCATGAGTCGCTGCATGCATTGTTCTTGATGCCCGTGATATCATGGATGACTCTGCCACACGCAAACAGCGATCCTGTATTTTGTCAATTCTAGACGTTATTCTCTCTCTAATGCATCTTTATTCCTCTCCATGAATTCCCAGTTGACTTCTAATTATCTAATCCGATTTAGTTGAGCATGTTCCTGACTCACCACATGTCATGGCACAGTACGTTATCACTGCAACCTGGAGTCCCCTCAAACCCGGATAATCGGGGCAGTCCGGAGGTACTTCTCTCTAGCGGGCGCACTGCGTACCCGTCATGCATACACATTGCATTCAACTACTGCACGTCTTTGTCCTATTTGGGTCACTCCGGCATCCATCACCAGTACTAGAATCTGGGGAAGAAAGAATCATGTAACTGCTTCTTGACTAATGATTTTTCTTGCCTTCGGTCAAAATCTCCGAATAAACTGACATACCTCTCCGTTATCGCTCCTGTTACCTTTATCATCATCACTAACTATTACCCAGCGTAGGAGTCGTTCTGAGAATTAAGCCACAGCACCCATCATGATCAGCCTAACTGTTGGCGTCCTGGCCCTCCAGGGCGGCTTCTCAGAGCATGTCGACCTCGTCCGCAAGGCCGCAGAATATCTCTCTTCCACCGAGGGTATCTCCAAAACTAAATTCCACTGTATCGAAGTCCGTACCAAGGAGCAACTGGACCAGTGCAACGCTCTCATCATCCCAGGCGGCGAGAGCACCACAATCTCTTTCGTCGCCGCTCAATCTGGTCTACTAGAGCCACTCAGAGATTTTGTCAAGTACGAAACGCCCTTATATACATGTTCTCCCGTATGCTGACCCAGACCAGAGTTAAAAAACGACCAGTCTGGGGAACTTGCGCCGGTCTCATCCTTCTCTCCGACGAGGCCAATGCTACTAAAAAGGGCGGCCAGGAACTCATCGGTGGTCTCGCCGTGCGCGTCCACCGCAATCACTTCGGCCGTCAGATGGAGAGTTTCGAGTCTGGGATGAACCTCCCCTTCTTAAACGACAACAGGCCCTTTCCCGGTGTCTTTATCCGCGCACCCGTCGTGGAGGAAGTCATCGGGTCATCCAGCGATCAACGGCCACCAGTGCAGGTTCTCGCCAAACTGCCTGGTCGCGTAGACAAGATGAAGTCTGGTGTATCGCAGGCCAACACAAAGGACGACTCGGGCGATATCGTCGCTGTAAAACAGGGTAATGTGCTAGGAATGAGCTTTCATCCAGAGTTGACAAAGGATGAGCGGATACACGTGTGGTGGCTAAAGGAGATTCTCAACCAGCAATAGATACCAGGACATATACATAGACGGCGTTGCAGCGGAAAGATAAAAGATTAATCATTATTTAGAGGGTATCAGCGACGTATTTACTCGTTGTTTCATCTCATTTCATCTCATACTTTACCCACGGCCGCATCATATCCCGGCGGCGGTGAATGTGGTCGAGCAGCCGTCGCTCCCCTTGCTCCCCTCGCTTGCGAAGACGATCCAAAACCCAGTATCTGAAGAATCTCGAGGTTACCCATCGACTGCGCCATTTCCGCCGGCGAGATACATCCTCCAACATTCGTGTCCGCGCCATGCGCCATGAGCAACCTAATCAACTCAACATCCCTCCTCGAAATGGCCTGCATCAGTGGCGTTCTGCCCTTCTTATCCGCCGCGTTCGCGTCCGTGCCAGCCTCCAGCAGAAGCTTAGCCTGATCACTCTTCCCATTATCAATAGCGTACAGAAGCAGCGTCTCACCACTGCTCATCTTCTTCCTGGTGCTTGCACCGGCCGTGAGCATCAGCCTCACCAGATCTGTATTGCCCGTCTCCATAGCGAAGCAGATAGCCGCGACGCCCCATGTTCCGTCAGACACATTGGGCGAAGCTCCGTGGTCTAGAAGCATCTTGACTGTCCGGATCTTGTCGGCCTGTGAAAGCTTGCTATCGCGCAGGGCGAGCACGAGGACTGGATGGCCGACGAGATCTTTGGCGCTCGCATTAGCTCCGTGCTCGAGGAGCACCTGCGCCATGTCCAGTTTCCTCTTTACAATGCAGTCCGTTAGCACAGACAGACCGGACAGGTTCTTTGAGCTCGCGTTGGTGCCGCTGTCAAGAAGCAGATTCACCATATCCATGCGGTCCTGGCCGGCTGCTATAGAAAGAAGCGAATTACCCGTGGCGTCTGAAGAGTTGGGACTCGCACCATGCTTCAGAAGTAAGCGAGCAAGTTCAATGTTGCCCTTCTTGACAGCCTGTGCAATCATGGGTCTTCCTGAGAGGTTTGTCGCATTGGCCTTTGCGCCGTTCTCCAGAAGAAGTCGGATGCCCTCCAAATTCTCGCTGTTGCAAACATCAACAAAGTACGCTTGTCCGGACCAGCTAGCGGCATTGGGGTTCCACGTGCCCTGGTTGATGAGCATCTTAGCAACCCCGATGCTTCCCACCGACGCAGCCAGGAAAACGGGCGGCAACTTCAAGTCTCTAGAATTCACATCCGCGCCAGCACCAAGGAGGAACTTGACAGCATCTTCCTGGTTGGCTAGAATGGCACAGCTCAGAGGCGTGTTGCCCTCTCCGTTGCGTCCGTTGATGTTAGCGCCCTGGGCGAGCAACCCGCTCATTTGCTGGGCGTCTCCACGCAGCGCCGCTTGACAGAGAGCTGTAGACAGAGGATCAGGTTTTGGCCAGAGACCCGATGTCATGGCCTTGAACGAGTTTGTCAGCGAAGAGAGGCCCTTTGCAAATCCAGATGATCCGCTTGGTGATTGGGACGAAGAAGCTTGAGCGGGTTCATAAGGCGGAGGTTCGAGATCACCGCTTGGAAAAGGTCCTTTACTACCTGATGCGACAGACTGGTTTTGCGATCCAGCAGTGAAGAGTATATCCTTGGTCTGCGAAGCCTTCTGACAAGCTCTGTTAACATGGTCAAAGACCTCTCTGCCGCTCTTGCTATCAAGAGTTGCATCTTGATCATCGCGACTAGGCCTGTGACCAAAGAATTAATAAAATAATCAGACACGCAGAAGAAGTAAGCCAGCCACTTACAAAGAAAGTACCTTTGCGAAAAACGCAAATAGTCGGGTGAAAGCAAGCACAGCGTCATTGTAAACCACCATAAACACCTCATCCAACAAGGGGAGCGTCTCAGCCTGCAACCTCATGGCCTGCTTGTTCAACACGGTAGTTATGACATCGCACGATCCAAGACTCTGGCTCAGAGTCGTCTGCAGGCGTCCAGAGATGGCGCTCGCAGTGTTGAGCGCTGTTTCAAGATGTCCCACGTGCTGGTGCAGCTGATGCAGTCTGCCTGCAAAGCTAGACAGACGCCCATCTGGTACCTCGAGAGTGCTGTTCAGCTCGTTGAGCTCCTCGGCGCTGGACAAGACACGATGAGAAACGGTCGAGCCGAGCGACGTGAGAGAGATAACAGAGAACCCGTCTCCGTCCATCGTACTTAGTGTGAAGATGTATGATGTGAAGTGGAGATTCAAGAGCTAGAGTTCGTGGAGAAGCTGGAGAGAGACCCTCCCATTTCCTTCCAGTGCAGGCTGCCCAAGTGTATTTAATTAAAAGCCACTCGGATCAACGTTACGTACTGCCTGGGAATAAGAACAAGTTTGGTAGTTGTAGGGCTGAAAAACGCCTATCCACGTAAGGCTGAACGAGGAAACGAACAAAGCGTCGTGTGCGCTGACGCGGTCCGTCGACTGCGACACCACGTGTAGATCACATCACAGACGAATAGAGGCTCAGCTCTGGGCTTGGCTGCCTCTTTTGAGGCTGTAGTCGTATCCGCAAGGTAGTCTAGGCTAGCTCCCACAGGAACGGTGCAGGGATCAGGGCTATGCAGCGGAGGCGACTTGAAAAGTGACGACCTGCCTGATTGAACTGTAGACAATAATACAGAAGAATAGCAGAGGCTGTTATTGACCAACTTCCCTCTTGATAATCCCTTTTTTTATAACGAAAACCGCATCGCTTACGCCATGGTAGAATATGCCCTGAGCAGGCTAACCAACAATCCCCAGGTTCCATACTTTCGTATTTCGTATTCCTTCCAGCTTTATCTTCCTCATTTGGGGCTCACAGGCTTTGTCTTGACGCCTTCAACGGGTTGTTCCTTTGCCACCTCTGGCCGCGACATGAGAAAGAAGAAGCCCGCTCCAATCGCGAGACCGACTCCGCCCAGCATGATAGTTTGCGTGCTATATAATCCCATCGTTAGAATTCGCCTGCAAGCCCTTGAATAGATCGCTCACTTCTGGCTCTTGCTCATCGGTCTATCCTGAGACTTGGGACCAATGGGTTCCTGCTCATTATGTCGAAGCATTGTCGTCGTGCGAAAGCCGCGCTGGACGGCAGGCATCGTAGGCCGCATGGCCATTGAAGATCGTGCGATACGGGCAGACATGATGATTATGTGGTGTGTGGTGTGGTGTTGATATCTTGGTATCGGCACTTTGTTTTGTTTCCGCAGAGGTTGATGATATAAACTCTTGTGCAACAGCAAGCCAGCTACCTTATGAAAGAAACCCAAACAGCTCCAGATTATGGATGACGCTCATCATAAGCTCAATTGACACCTTTGGCAGTCACAAAGTGAATCAACAGTGGGACTCTTTGATCGTGGCGTCATTGATGCGTACGTGCAATCGGCCACTGTCATCATCGCAGCATTCTTGGGGCATTTCACTGTAAGCCACCAGAAGTCATAAGAAGGCAGTAAACATGAGGTATAATGGAGTGGTATGGCTGCAGTTAACGGTCAGTCACAATCAACGCGATTGGCTTATCAACATGTACGTGCAACAGTCAATCCTCGCTCAATAATTAAAAGAAATACGTAAATTTTCCGTTCTATGATGCCCCTAACGTCTATGCCTGCTTTTCCCAAAGTATTCCTCTCCCTCTTGACCCAAATACCGTTACACCTTTGTACTCGCACCCGACAGCAATTCTCAACACTGAGTAGAGCCCTGAGCCCTGCAAGCGTTTCAGATTTACTGCCGTACTCAATGTTCGCTTGGGTATCAATCATTACTCGTAAAATCCCCATGCACCAGACGCATTGACGACGGAACCATCATAGAAGGAGTTGTGTTTTGTTGTAGTTAAATGTTTTAGGTTTGGCTCCTGTAAAGCTCAGCTGAATCCACCTTTCAGAACTACCCAAGTCCATTACAAGTCGGTGCTGTCAGATTGATCCAGCCGTTTCGAAGCAGAGAGGAAAAGCTCTACCAAGGTTGAGGCATAAGTCGTTGATACGCCAACTGGGTCTTGGAGCGGAAACGAGCTGGCATCAAGTATTAGTATGCTCGCTCGCAACGCTAGGCGCCGACCAGTCGATGCTTCCGTCCGAGCAGTACCTAGCCTCCTCTTGTTCATTTCCAATACTCTCAGATGGCATATCCAACTACCGCGAAAAGATTCGAAGAGACATGTCTACGCTCCCAGTAGCAATGACACAGCGAATTTGAACGTCCTGGGGCGCCGCCGCTGCCGCCTTCTTCGGGGTGCCGACCTCGCCATTGGCCTCTTCGGCCGGGCCCTTGTCCTTGATGATAGGTGGTGCCCATCTCAGGCTTGTAATGAAATGCTCGTGTGCTCCTTCAACAGTTTTGACACACTTTCCTTCCTGGCTCAGATCCCAACATCGAATTGTCTTATCGTCGGATACAGAGAGAAGGAATTTGCCACTCGGGTGGAACAAGAGACCCCGTACCCAGTTATCGTGTCCGACCAAGGTCTTGATGCAGGTTCCTCGGCCATCCCACAGCTTGATCGTCTTGTCTCTGCCGCCAGTTGCCATAAACTCTGCTGTACTGCTAGCTGGGGGCGCCTTCTTTACTCCAGCTAGCGTAGCCAGATGCGAATAAGCTGCAGGCGGCGCAAAAGTGCAACATTCGACGAAGTGCTCGTGGCCAATCATGACGAGTTTGGCTTCAGGGTTCGGTACAGAAATATCCCAGAGCCTCACTGTTCGGTCGTTGCCAGTTGATAGCAGGTATTTTCCATCCAAGGACGGGGCCACATCACGAATCCAATCGGCATGTCCTCGTATCGTCTTCAAACAGTATCCTGTCGTAACATCCCATATCCTCACAGTAACATCTCGACTAGCGCTGGCGAGTAAATTGCCGGATAACGGTGCCCCTGGCGCTCCAGAAGGAATAAATCGAACGGCGCTTACGCTATGATCATGGCCGGGTAGTGTCCGAATGTTTTGATATTCGTTCGAGGGGTCCCAAAGCTTGATAGTTAAATCGGAACTGCAAGACGCGAGCAGCGTATGGCCTTTCGGGCCGCCGTAGTCGAGATCGAGAACCGCCTTGGTGTGGCCTTTCACCGTCCTTTCAAGCTCGCCAAATTCCCAATCCCAGATTTTAATGGTGGCATCTTCATCTCCAGAAGCAATGGACGAGAAAATAGGGTGAAAGGCGACGCAGTTGATGGGTGTTCGATGCGATTGAAGGACGTGTCGGGGAGGGCCGGCTGGGAGCCAGGAGCCAGGATCTCCTTTGCGGTTGGAGAGAGACGTCGGTGTAGCGCTGTTGAGTTCTGCTTGAAGGGCTTCATTCCGTGCTTCTAGATCCATGATCTGCGGGAATCGTCCAGTTAGCTATGATGCGGTAAGCGCAATCAAGCACGGTCGTACCTTTTTTTGTAACCGCACGACACTCGTCCATTTCTTCTCCAGCAGGGTCTCGTATTTCTTAGCGGTGGCAGGGTCGAAAGCATCCTCTCCAAGGCTGAGCTCCGTTCTCATGGCTGCAGCGCTATCTTGTAGGTCATTTGCGGCAAGGTAGGCGATCATAGATTTATGCCTGCAGCACGGTCAGATAGGTAAATCATAAGCTCCAGAAGCTCCACTGTACAAACAGCTCCTCGGCCTGCCGGCTCGTCAATGTCCGGCTCATGATGGCGGTATATTCTCTGCTCAAGAGAGCACTAGTTCCCAGGATATCGGACCGTAATGTAGTTCCAGAGCAGTCATGGTAGGAAATAGGGGTACGCGAAAGCGGTCGGGTTCGTGGAGAATACGGTGGGGGAGGGGCGCCGAAGTTTTGGTGGGAGCTTCGTTCCGTGACGTGTCTGTGGAGGATGGATGTGCTGAAGGAAGGGATGTTGTGGTAGATTAGGTGGCCAATAGGAAGCTTGATCAGAGATTCTTCAAAGGCGGTAAGACACAGGCAACAAAGGAAATAAGTTACCGACAGCTCTACCGGCTGCAAAGAAGTGCGCAGCAAAGACTGACGCGGTTTCACCAGGGGCATCAAGCTGGCTGCTGCACAAGGTCACGTGCAGATGGTGAGGAGGCTACCCTGTACCACTTTGCCCAAATCACATGGCAGCCGTTTTTGTCTGCTCTTTGTCAAAAGGTATTGAGGCGTGGACTCTAAGTTGCCCGTGACTGCGATGTTCTTCAGACTTATTAAAGTGATATCGTAAGGATTTTTTAATTCCAGCATTGAGGGGTAGCCTTGTAGTAAACAGAGTATTTTAATATGTCCTAGCCTTGGAAATTATTTCAATTTGACGTCGCTTTTGTTCAAAATGAACAGTCTAGTCGATCGCAGAAATATTTCATTGGGTGAGGGATATATATAGAAATATCTGGAATTATTCTTAGAAGAGAAAATAAGTCTTTTAATGTAGCTCTCCGTCACTGGTCTTGCATTGACTTCGAGCGATGCTTGGCGGTTGAAAAGATTCAGCCATGTTCACAATGAGATGTCTGACGTGAGAGCTACGTTGAAAAAGAATATCTTCAGATGAATTAATTCGCAGTAAAAACACACTAAACATCTGATAAAATACTGTTATAAGTATATAGAGCCTCGGGATAGATTCGTAAGATTAAGTTCAACAGGGCAGACATGACCAATGTTCGTATCGAAGATCATACTATGTAACCTTTCAAAACCATTGATCCTTAACATAATTTGTCGGATGTTACCATGAACACTGATGGAAAGGTTATCAAGTTGTCTGGTATTGGGCACGATACATCTTATTGTGTTGAAAAAAGCTGCTGTGTTATTCCTCCTGGGCTGCCCTGATCTTGGGGTATAGGGTATATCAATTATATTAGAGAAAATATAGGTCGCAGTTCATTAAAAGACACAAACTCTATCACAAGAGCCTCATCTTGTAGTGGATATTGCCAGGTTACATTCATTTATTGAAAACACCGGAAGTCGCTAAATCCACGATCTGACAGACGCCCTGTCTGGCGCTTAGGCCAGGTGACAAGACCAACAAGCCTTGGATATTCTCCGAGCTCGTTCAGGAATGCTGATAGTTTCCGGAGTCGCACGTTGGTTGGGTTTTGATCGACCGGCTTCTGGATTAAGATAATCTTGGCGAATTTGATTAAAATCCAAGCTTCTTATTCGATCAACTTCTGTACGAGTAACCCCTTAAACAGGTGTCCTGTGACAGACTTACATGCATTCTACCTTATGATGTTGAAACTGATGGAAACGAATGGCATTATTGGTAAAAAATAACTAATTTATCGGGTATTTCGGTCTAGAAAAAGAGAAAAGGACGCCGCTGCTATTACCGTTCTGCTTTTTAGTATGCACCATTTAACTGTTTTCACATGCCCCCAACCTTCTTTTCGGTTACGGCTTTCGTGTAGTTGTCTGCTGAAACTCTGTGTGAATTCGGA
This sequence comes from Fusarium continuum, assembly GCA_013184455.1. Classification (NCBI taxonomy): domain Eukaryota; kingdom Fungi; phylum Ascomycota; class Sordariomycetes; order Hypocreales; family Nectriaceae; genus Fusarium; species Fusarium continuum. The sequence goes on along the minus strand of JABCKB010000540.1, from coordinate 19,324 downwards.
TTCCATGCAAAATTTCCTCGCTGCTCTCGTTTCCGCCGTCAATCTTGGAGTTGTATGTCTTGGTAGTAAGCTCAAAGCCCTCGGTGTCGGGCCGCAATCTCGAATCAACTGGAACCGCCGTTTCTGTGAAGTTTGCTCCCTTGATCAGACCTGCTGAATCGTTCTCGTCGGGAAGTCTGTAGAACGCGTTTGATGTGGTGGATCCAGAGTTGGAACTCCTCCCGGCATTTGTGTCCTCGTGGGACTTGAGCCCCTTGGCCGACCGGTCGCCCTTGGAGCCATATGTCTGCCGGACGTTACTGCGTACGGTTGATGCCAGGCTGCTAAGGCCGGTGAATTTAGCGATGAGTCGCAGGACGGGCAACATGGTCGGCAAGTTCGCAGAGACAATACCAGCTGACATCTCGATCTCGGTCCATCCTACGGTCGGGGCGAGTGAGTAACTAGGGTCGGTGGCGGTGTATGTGAATAGAACACTGGTTCGATAAGCAGAGGCGAAGACAACGAAAGATCCAATGGCAAAGGCGGCAGTGAGGCCAAGCTTCTCAGATTTGCCGAGCTGTAGCTTCCAGATGGGCGGCAGCGGTAGACACAAGATGACGATATCGGTAAAGATGGTAGAGGCGGCGTTGGCGATCCAGGTGCCGACTTGGTTGATGCATCGGCCAGGGAGGTCGGGATACCACAGCTTTGCGACGGGGACGCAGATGAAGATGAAGAGAAAAGTGATGCAGATGACCCAGGCAAAGACAAAGGAGCCGACGACCCAGGCCATCTTCTTGAAGTAGGGCACGTGGAAGATGCGGTAGTACATGAGCAGCAAGCTCAGCTTCGTCCAGCCCAAGTTCCACGCGTAGAGCACCTCTGCTACAACGAGCCACTTTGCTATCAGGACAATCTTGGGCATGGGGACCTTGTCGGCGTGAAGACCCATGCCGTGGGCGTGCATGACGAAGATGAAGGCGACGACGACCAAGTTCCAGCACTGGAGTTGTTAGATTTCATCAAGCGGCCTACGAGCGATGCCCTCACCATAGAGAAGAGAATCACATAGTCATCCCACCAGAGTTTCTGGGCCTTGAGATGTCGACTATACAACCGCAGACCACACGACGCCAGAGCCAGAACAGTCATTGAAACAACAACCTCGACAGTCCATGGCTGAATGTTGTTCTTGTCGAAGCCGGGCAGGCCAGGGAGCTGAGACTCAGTCGACATATTGACAAAGGACGGATTATACCATAAACACAGCGAATAAATCAAGACATAAAAAAAAAGGACGGAAGGGTCTAAAACATGTTTATCTGAGAAGGATGGATATCTTGTCTCTCTTCAAGGGTTCAGGTTGGGCTCCCCTCGGTCCCTCTGTGGACCACCGACTCATCCGGAGCCATGGATCAAACTCGTCTGACACCTGTCTATCCTCACATTCTAAACTAAAAAGCTGGTTGCTACGTAACTTGGTACAAGTCTAGTCTTGCTAGACTTGACTAAAGGGTCTGACTAGCATGGTAGGTAGCATGGGAGCGATCTCTGCTAAACCCGCCCAGAACATGAAGAGTGGGCTCATATTTCCGTACAGCAAGTCAAAAGCCATCCACCCTGGTCTTGGAAGTAGAAGGAGAAACATGCAGATATGAAAGACGTAGCCTCAGGGGTAGTATTCGAGACATGCACCTCTGAAGCAATGCGCCACCCGGCTCCAAAACTTGCCTAAATGTCTTAGTATATCTACCCCAAGGAAAACCACAACTTGCCTCGGAGGTTGAATGATCTGCTTTTGAGTTCAGAGCCAAAGGCCGCTAAGAGACGGACCATGCCGATTAGGCCGCGGCTAACGGCTTGTCGATGGAGGTTACTGTAGCATTCATGGGACGCTGAGGCCTGATTCAGGAACGTTCTTCAATTTTTTCTTCTTCTTTCGCCCTCCACTCCCGGAAATAGTCGTCCTGTGTGCCAGTACGTCGGTGGTTAATCCCTGAAGCTTGTCAGCACTCTAACGTCAAGCGGCGGACTTTTACCAAAAAAGGCCTGCAAGTGCCGTCTGACTGGTGGGGAATGCCGAGGAAGTGGTGACACGAACACGTGGGCGTGGGCGTGTTAAGTGAAACGAAACAAAAAAAAAAGATTCCGCACTCAAGTGATGCTGTATACACGATACGAGTATGCAGAACCACACAAAGTGAATAGAGCCTCATACCAACGGTACGGCCCGTTCTCAAAACGTCTTTTGTCTGACCGCAATTAAGTTAACGGTGCGCATTATGGAGATGGATGCGGTCCGTCGGTTCCGTAACGCTCATAGCATGAGTCCGCGCGGAACGGCGCCGTACATCTCTCGGAGCTGTATCCCCTTGAGGACCAAGTCTGGGCCACCCAGGGCTCAACTCTGCGCATGTCTTGGCCCCCTGATCATCATCTAGGTTCATGCACGTTTTCAGCAGTGGTGCGTCCGAGAAAGTACATAGCCAGTTCCTATAGCTCTCTCTTCCGCTCGTTCGGCCAAGCAAAGGGTTTTACTTTACCTGTTCTATTCTTCTTCCTGTGTCTCCCCCCCTCAACACGTGTCTGATCTCCAGATAACATCCCATATTGTATACACGAGGAAAATGGCTGCCAAAACTACCGTCCAGGTTCCCCACCTTGGAGGCATCGATGCCGGCTATCGTGTCTCAGGCAATGGCATCGACTCCAGCAAGCCCACCCTCGTGCTCGTCAACTCCATGTGCACCACCTCTTCTCTCTTTGAGGCTCAGTTCGAAGCAAAGGACCTGACCGATGCTGTCAACCTCCTCGCCATCGAGCCTCTCGGCCACGGCGCCACTAGCACAAAGTCGGAGCACTTCACCTACTGGGACTCGGCCATCATGAACCTGCAGGTCATGGAGGCTCTTGGCGTCAGCAAGGCATTTGCCCTGGGAACCAGCGCTGGCGGCTGGATCGTCGTTCGCATGGCTCTCTTGGCCCCTGAAAAGGTACGTTTCCGTCATCGTTCCCCCGTTGAGGTAGCACTCTGCCGATGGTCTATCGGAGAGGCAAAGGCAGTGCCGCCACGCATCCCGATCGAGTCGAACCCACCAGGCTAACAACGTCCCACCTGCTGAATAGATCCTGGGCGTGCTGCCGCTGGGTACTTCGATGGACTACGAGTCCTCCCAGTCCCGCGAGAAGGGCTGCTGGGACCCCAAGACTCAGCTGGGGCCCTTCTTCGAGAGCTGGGGCAGCTCAACTCCTACCCCTGACTTTGTCGTCAATGACGTCTGGCGCGGTCTTGTTTCGTCGGTAGGCTTCGGAAGCAACCCTTCCCCTGAAACGCTCGCCTTTTGGGATGAGACGCTCAAGCAGGTCTATCGCGGAGACGAGGGCCGAAAGAAGCTACGTATTGCCGTGCTCAACCTCTTTGAGCGAGACGGTCTCCTGCTCCGGTTGAGAGACGTCAAGTGTCCCGTCTACTGGCTACAGGTGAGCGACCAAGAACGAGCAGCCTCCACCCGCTACACTAAGCTAACCATCATCCTCATTAGGGCACCGCTGACCCTGTTTTTGGCACAACTGTACCTACTGAGCATATCAAGCTCTTCACCTCAAGCCCTGAGGCTACACTCGACTTTGTTGAGGGAGGTGGTCATTACCTGAGCGCTACTAACCCTAAGGAGGTCAATGAAACCATCCTCAAGATGGTCAAGAAGTACGCCTAAGTTAGAAAGATAGATACATAATAGAATACACGAAGCTTTTGGCTTCTAATGAAACAAGCCGCTTCGAACTGCCACTGTATCCAAGGGTCTTCACTTCAAGCTCCACCTTTCAATATCATCTAGCCAGGTGGGTCGAAGAATAATCCACATACCGAAAGCTGAAGCACTTGAAAGAAATGGATGATCAGCGATAGGCTGTAACTAGTCAAAGAAAAGAATTCTTCGACCCACCTGCCAGTGTAAAAATTCACGGACCACTGTTCGCTATCCCATGGAGCAGAATCTTTCCCGACTACGGATTTAATATGTAAGTTTCCCGACCCGAGGTTGCGGACACTAGGCGCTACCCAACGGGCGGGACGGCGTTAGGCACTTAACTTAACTTAGTGGCTGGGCAGTCATCCGAGTCCTTGGGAACGTATGGGCTTTGTATGAAGAAATTTCCGAATTAGGTTACAAGCAGTCTGCCAAGCATTGCTAATAGTTCCTTGGCTCGCTGAATTGAGAAACAAGCTTGGTGCGCAGCGATATCTATCACTTGTGTATTCTTCGTATTTACTAGTGTGTCTACAACCTCCTTTAAGACTGATTTCTCTGTGCAACAATGGCCATGAGCAGTTCAGAAGATACCCACTACCTTGGTAACATAAGCATAATACGGAGCTCTCTTGAAATACCTGCACGGCAATGAGCATCGGTTCATTCATTGGAAAGAAAACTCCGTCTTTGAATGTAACCCCTCGAGTCAGGTCATACAAGTCATCTCTCAACTCGTGCCACTCCCAGAGTCTCATTCTGAAGACTTGCCCATAATAATTCCGCGGCTGAGTTTCAAAACGTCCGTTCACCCACTAGTTCATCGGTTAAACACTTCCGCCATATGTAAATCCACAAATATGATAGTTGACGTTTCCGCTTTCTTCAACGGAAGCTACTTATGTTCCGTGTCTATCGTTTGTCCATTTGAAGAACACAAGCCGGGTAACCAGTTGCTGATCGCCATATCCATCCGTTATCCGCGCTACCGCGCCGTCGACCACTACTAAGTTGCTACAGCGTTGTTGCCACAGCATCATCCTTGATTAACACATGACTCCTCATATTGCCATTAGAAGCATCAGTGGGGAGATGGTTAGTTTGATGAGAGAGCAAGTGCTTAAGGCATCAGAGAGTTGACGGTTCGTTTCCAAGAAAAAGAAAGGAAAAAAGCGAAGTTTCCTCTCTGCAATACACATTCGCCTGGACATGAACACGCCTGTTTCATTCAACAAGATGTGGATTGGCATCTGATACATGATTATGCGATAGCCTCAAGTGTCGTTGATGAGTCAGATGTGCTAAACATGCATGAATCCATCAATCTTCATTCATATATGTACCTCCTTTTTGACATGTGCACAACGCAGGACTCACTCAGCCACCATGCTCCGAGCCATTGTCACTGCTTGCCCTCACCTGTAGTTACGCCGTAATTTCTTGCCCTGCGACAAGAATCTCAAACACTTTGCGATAATGGATATTTATCTCTCATGCTCCTTCAAAATGCAACGAAATGACTTGAAGAGACAAGACCCCGAATACTATTCTGAACAGCCTCGAAAAGCATGAAGCGGCATGCTTCGCTCTCCAACTGGTTGATGAGACCAGCAAGAGTCGTGAACTCCTTGAAACAGGCTGTGTTCGGGCAGTGGTAGAGACTTTGCTGGTGCCGGGGTGACTCCAGGTGCTGGTTAAGGCCCGACAATTTTCGGAATAGGTCGTGGCAAAGGTAACACTCGTATTGGCCGAACCATGGGTTGTAAGCAAGAGATGTCGCCTCGTATAATATCGTGCCATGCCACTCAAGGAACTTGTTCGAAATGAAGCCATCCGGATCTCGCCGTCTGATTTCTTGGTACAGGGTGTCTCGGTCCAAGGGGGCATTGGGGCAACAACCGCGTTCAAGATGGTGAACGATGCTAGTAGCGGTTCGATAATCTGCTCTACAAAATGGGCAAACGACTCCCCCGTGGTAGCTTGAATGGCCATACTGGCGATGTCGCTTAGAGTTCAGATGCTACCAGAGTCAGTGCTGCAATTGGATGTACGTGCAAAGCACACGCTTGGCGAATGTTATTCCAGCTGTGAAATTCTTGGTTGCAATCCGAACAGTAGAGACGGTTGTTGATCTCATGATCCTTGCGAAGTTTTTCGCTGCCAAACCAGTGATCACAAAGCACGCATTCGAAGTCTGGATGGGCGTGCCCGGTAGCGTTGCAATGCTATTCTCGTGCGTTCCATCCTGAAGGGAACTGCCGCTAACAAGTTCCGCACGTGAAGACCATCTTGAGCGATCGAGCGAGGGTAAATGATTTCTACATATGTGAAGTAAAGATGAGTTTTGCAAGTGAAAGCTGAGGGCAGGTTGAAAAGGAAATAAGGAGTTGAGAAGTTTAGGAAGGCAGCCACCCAAGCACGAGATGGAGGCACGTGTTGATTGCATGGTGAATAACGCAGGAAGAAAAGTAACCATTTTCATATCTCCTGCCTAAATTCAAGCTAGTCTTTTGTGCGGCTCGCCGTCTCCTTTTGCGAGTAGGAATCTGCAGCCAAGTGATGTCGATGTGGAAGAAGCTATTCGGATTTTGTTCACTACTAAGGCTCAAGAGCATCCAAGTCAATATTTTACGTCTGTTGCAAGACTCTCGTTTGAATCTCAAATAGATTCGTGAGAAACTATACTTCAAACTTGAACTTCAAGTCATCATCCTGATGCATTACCATGGTTCTATATCACAGTTCTAATCGAAACAAGGTCATCACAGTACATCCAGCACCAAGTCAACTACAAGAAATTTCCATTCCCCATTAAGGGTAGGATATCATCTTATGAGAATTAAAGATATTGGAAATGCTCTCCTGCACCTGCGGAGAGCGCATTATCCTACATGACTCGCTCTCAATATGATTGATAAGAGCCGCCAGCGTAGTAAAGTCTCTCCTGCAGCATCGATTGAAACAATGATAGATGCCCTACTGATGCCTTGACGATTAGAGGTGCTGCTTTCATGCATTTTGTGGCACAAATAACATTCGAATGCGTTTACTCATGGGTTCCATGGGCCTCGCGGGCTGATGCTGTAGGTCTTTCCTCCACGCCATTCAACATCTCTATTCGAGTCAAGACTAGCCGGATCACGACTTCTGATTTATCGGTACAGCTTATGGCGATCAAAGGGAACGCGCGGACAAGAGCCTCGTTCAAGATGATGGGATAGTCTAGTGGAGGTACTATAACTTGCTCTGCCAAATGGGCATGTCGCTGCTGACGTGCGATTAGCTTTAGAGTTCAAGTGTTGAGCCCATTAACAACAATTCCTATCCAACTGGCACCATCTAACTCACTTGTCGAATATTGTTCAAATCGTGGAACTGACGGTCATAATCAGCGAAGTAACAATGCAACTCAATCTCGTGCTCGTTGACCCGGAGTCTGCCACCGCGCGAAAGAAGCATCATCTGCACTCAGGAGCATCAAGACTCCAGTTTAACTCCAGATTCATGTGATCGCGGCGCTCAACCTCGTCGTCAAAGCGGAAGTTACGATATCGCAATCGAACTGGGGAGGGCGTGCCCTGTCGCTTGACAATGCTGGACCCGAGCTATCTTCTCCGTATAAAGATCTTGTCACAGTCAGGCAGTCATAGATCATCTTATTTTCGAGGGTCTGACTTTCTGTTCCGACTCGAGAAAACGAGGTTATCTGAACTGTGTTGCTGAGTGGGTTGGGAGAGTTTGAAGGGGTTCGGGGGCGTGTTGGGGTAGATCCTAGGTGAGCTGCAGCATCGTCACGATGTTAAGTAACTCAGCGAATACACATTTTTATAAGGAATTTTGTTATGTTTATCTGCCAAACTAAACGGACATAAGAAACTTTCAAATAACTAAAATACTTGAACGTTGTAAAATTACATGTTTGGGGAGATGTTGTCAAGAAGGGCTGCATCATCACGAAGAGCTTATTACCTACCCTACGCTTGTTCACGAAAACCTCACGAGCACCTTTTTTGTTTCTGTTTTGGGGTAATAGTTATTCGAATTGCTGATGTAGCCTATTTCTGGGGCCTAATTATGCCTTCATAACTTAATAGCTGGATAAACAATTCAAAGTGTGCTTCACGGCGTCTGTCATGGATAGTGTATATATACAACTGTACACGCAGAACAACAATAATAACTACCGGCAACTTCCCCTATTCGCTGGATAGTCATTCCAGGGTAGATTGCACAAACTTGCTGAGTTGAGCTTTTAATCGAAAGCATCAATTCATCCTGCCAACGCTTTTATGGTTTTGTGCGTACGCAGTCCCGTGAACCATTGATCACCTCTTGCTATACTGCTGGAACAGACACTGTCTATTCGACCTTCTCTAGGGCAAATATCCAAAATTCCTCACTCATACTTCCGAGGTCTCATCAAGGATAGTTCGGGGAATAACCGTGGATGTAGGCGCAGTGCATTAGTGTCGTACTACATAGATATCGAAAGATAGGACACGACCTCTGCTTATTACCAGCATTCTGACTAGCCATATGCGCGATCCGATTTGCGGAGGAACGAGTTATCCATGAATATGCCAATGCGCTCACCCTTGCCGAGCCGCGTGACTGAAAAGCTCCATGGCATCATTGATACGTTGAGGAAACTAGGCGCTTAACCGCGCAGCAACATATGTCGCTCTGCTTCAAGCGATGGAAGAATAATGACCGTGGAATATTACCTTGAGCCTGAGATTTCGCAAATATGAGATTATCTGGTAGCTAGGAGTTCAACCATCAAGCTGTGACAGCGGCCGGGCCAGAGTGCTGGAGCCAGCACAAACTTACCCCTTGAATAACAAAGTTTGAGGTCTTCTCCACTGTCCTGTCTTGGCTAACTGCTACCTATTCAGATTATTCAGATTGTTCAGATTGTTCACATCCAAGAGGGTAACTGAGCCTTGTCATGATCCAACAAGTCGAATGAGACCCATCGTCAAGCTGGGTCAAGCTCCTTTTCAAAATGTCTTGGCTTTCAAAGTCCCAACAAACCGTCACCGACACTCCTGACTGACCAACACTTGGTTACTCACCGAGGTTCTTTTTTGCAAGAGTTTTCACCTCTCGGAAGTCATATGCGAAAAATAGACACCGTAATTCTACAAAGGTCGGATGTTGAAGAAGAAAACACGGGAGAGATCTCAACCATCTGAGATAACAGCTCAGCGACCTGTCAAGAGCGTCTGCAACGCCGAGTTAAGGCCGCTCATAGGGCCCGTTCGCGGTCAGCTGGCGTTTCACAAGTCTCATCTCCGCCATTCTGTGCTGAACGCGGAGTGGAATGAGGAGTCCCCAGATGTCCCGGATTGCTTCACTCTGGAGTTGTGCATCTGCTTGTGCCGTGGGGAAGAGCATTCCTCCACAATTAGAGACGAGGTCATCACGGCCGCCAATTCGCCCGGGCAAGTGAAAATAGGGGCATGAGATATTTTAATATGCGGCAAAACGGGCCGTTTTTTGTGACGGAGGACGTCCGTTCCCCAGCGACAGGCATGAAGCTCCGAGTAAACGGCCGGCTCTCCACGGCGCCGGGTGGGTACTCTGGAGCTCCCGAAATGACGCGGGTCCGGAGCAGATTTTTTCCCTGGTCAGCTGGAGGCTTTGATCAATGCGATTTTTTACGGATTGCTTCCGGGTGATGACTGTAGGCGAGATCACGTTCAGCAGAAGAAAAGAGACACGAGCTCGAGCATTGGTCAGCCCGGAAGGGTTTTGCGACTCAGCGTGTTGGGGGATCGATTGATATGTCGGCAGTTGAGCCAAGGCACCGTCTCGACGACCCACTCACCATCTTGGCGATAGAAAGACTCAGAGCCTTGGACAGAGATAGAGATAGAGAGGTAGGGAGGGACAAGGAATAAGGAAGCTTATCCGTAGGGAACCCCAGATTCTCGCTACACAATCAAGGCTTCTCAACGTCTGTGGTCGTTACGTCGCACGCATGCCATGCCATGCCATGCCATGCGTAAAAGCGTATTTCATCATCCCCGCTGAAAGCTGGTCCCCGTGATCGACGTGGGCTTGTGTTGAAATCGCACCGAGACGATGCCGTAAGCCCAGAGATTGGTCAATATTTGGTCGCCAAATTGGGGCATCCATGGAGTTTAAGCTTACCTTGGCCGTTACGTCATCGACGAACTCTGCGACTAAACACCAAAGGACGATATCCACCAAAACCCTCGCCAAGTTTCCACTTCGACGCGGACCAGCCCCAGATAACCCCATGCCAAGGGGGAAAACCGCATCCACAATCTTCCAGAAACCCAATCAATCTACAGTATCAGCACTTGCACAGAGATCGAATGCGGCCCCTGCGCTGGACTTGACTCGTTCTTGCTGCCCTCCTCCGTCCCCCATGGACAACCCGCGTTCAGGCGCACACTCGCCCCATGCTATTCTTCTCCTCTTCTGCTCGCCTTGCACCGGCCTAAAGCCCCAGGACAAGACATAGGACACTGGAGAAACCCCAGACAATGGATTATACAACGCCACTGACATCGGCCCTTTATCCTCAGACTCGTTGGAGACTACCGGTAACAACCACATGGGCCTCCCCACGCTCCCTTCCGCTCTGCCGCTCTTCTCCTGGTGAAGCAGTGAGCAAGCACTGAGCAATGCCAACTCTGAGGTGATCTGCGCCTGGCACAACGGCGGCCTCAACGTTAGTTTGCCCATGATGCTTTCTTTCCCCATGACGACTGCCAAGTTTGGCGAATGATGCCCGCGCCATCATCAGAGAAGGCAGGCCCTGTACGGGGCCTCCGACTGCTCGTCCTGCTTCCTTGCTCTGTCTCTGTTAGTATCTAGCGTGATGGGGCAGACCATTTCCTGAGTTATTCGACTCTCCGCTTCCATGTCTTAATACCCCAGGTCTCGGCTTGTCTTGGAGAATAAAAGACCTCGTCCTCCCGCCCTTCTACGTCTTTTGGAAACAGATCTTCTTCATTCTAGTTTTTATCTCCTTTCCCACAACATCTGCGTGACGGTTATACATCATGCTGGGTCAAAGGTACGCATGCTCTCTTCTCGTGCTACTCTCTCGCCCTGACAAATGCTAACAATCGTCCTCCTCCAGGTCTATCAAGGTCAATGGCGCCGATTGCGGTGCTGAAGCCATCCTCTTGGGCGTTATGACGTCGATTGGTGGCTTCCTTTTCGGTTACGATACTGGTCAGATTAGTTCCATGGTCCTGTTCGAAGACTTCAAAGAACGATTCGCCCAGGGACCTGAGGGGAACAAGGAGTGGGTGCCTATCATTCAGTCCATCCTTGTCTCCCTCATGAGTATTGGAAGTTTGCTCGGTGCTCTGTCTGGTGCCTAGTATGTTTCTACTATTCTCCTCGTTGATAAAATAAACTGACAAGTTCACAGCACCGCTGATTGGTGGGGTCGACGAAAGAGTATGACGTTCGGAGTCGCCATCTTCATCATTGGTAATGTCATTCAGATTACGGCGATGGAGTCGTGGGTTCATATGATGATGGGTCGATTTGTCGCCGGTCTTGGTGTCGGTAACCTCTCGGTCGGCGTCCCCATGTTCCAGTCCGAATGCTCCCCTCGAGAGATCCGTGGCGCTGTTGTCGCCTCTTACCAGCTCATGATCACTATCGGTATCCTTATTTCCAACATTGCCTGCTTCGGTTTCAAGAAGATGGACACCAACAGCGCTTCTTGGAGAATCGTTATCGGTCTGGGTATCCTCTTCTCCCTTCCTCTGGGTATCGGTATTCTAGTGGTCCCTGAGTCTCCTAGATGGCTTGCTTCAAAGGGCGACTGGGAAGGTGCTCAACTGGCTTTGGGCCGTCTTCGTGGCCTGAAGCATGACCTCGGTAACCCCCTCGTCCAGGATGATTTGAGGGAAATGCGCGAAATTCTTGAAAAGGAACGCCGGGTCGGCCAGGGAGGATGGATCGAGTGCTTCAACCCCAAGAGCGGAATTCCCAAACTCGTCTGGCGCACATTCCTCGGCTTTTTTATCCACTTCCTTCAGCAGTGGACTGGTGTCAACTACTTCTTCTACTACGGCGCCACCATCTTCGAGTCTGCTGGTATTGAAGACCCTATTCAGACCCAGCTTATTCTGGGCGCTGTCAATGTTGCCACGACCTTCATGGGTCTCTGGTTCGTCGATAAGTTCGGACGTCGCTGGCCCCTATTCATCGGCGCTCTCTGGCAGGCTGGCTGGCTTGCCGTGTTTGCGGCCATCGGTACTGCTATTAATCCTGCCGAGAGCCGAGCTGTCGGTATCGTCCTGATTGTCTGCGCATGCATGTTCATTGCATCCTTCGCCAGTACTTGGGGTCCCATGGCCTGGGTCGTTATCGGCGAGACCTTTCCTCTCCGTACTCGTGCAAAGCAGGCTTCCATTGCTACCGCCGGTAACTGGCTCGGAAACTGTAAGTCCCGGTTATCTCTCAACAAGACTCTCGTATACTAACAAGGATTACTAGTCATGATTGCGTTCCTCACACCGCTAGCTACTGCCGGTATCTCGTACGGTTACGGCTTCGTCTTTGCCGGAACTAACCTGGCTGCCGCTCTCCTCGTTTGGTTCTTCCTCTACGAATCCCGAACGCTGAGTCTGGAGAACGTCGATCTCATGTACGGTCAGGAAGGACTCAAGCCTTGGAACAGCCACAAGTGGGTTCCTCCAGGTTACATCACTCGTGAGAAGAGAGATGAGGCCTACTTCCGTGGCAACGATAAGCCTAGGAATAGTGAATCTCACTCTGGCGAGGATTCAAGAGTCGAGGTTGCTTAGAGAAAGGGCTTCATAACGAATATTTGTGTAAGCACCGGATGCATGCGCGGCGGCGTTGATTATGGTTTTATCACTGTATAATTATTATACCGGAGTTGGCCGGTCTAACTTGGAAACTGTTAGATCAATTATCATTACTTTTTTGTCATCTAAAGCTCATACAACTTGTACCGGGTATCGTGAATACAAAAATGCTAACCGTGTAGCGCTCCAAACCCTTTCAATTGCCACCCTGAAGAATTCATAGTTTCCCTGCCTGTAGTCGGCTTGCTTTTGACTTTCTTTATACATATTGAGAGTTATTCCTGCTCCCAACTAACTCTATATACGGAAACAGGATGCATGACTTGATTCTTCAGCCTCAAATGCTGCACAATCATTCCAGTGGTAGTGATCTTCTCTGGAACGAGCTGATAGGACGATTCTCTGAGGTCTGATCGACCATGAGCGATGGATGTCTCGTTCCAGGCTTGAACAACTTGCGCATCAAGAGTCTTGATATGTGTTCCAAGCCAAGTAATTTCACTGACGGTGTCCACGACGCGGTATCGAAACACGCATGCTTGTTTCTCCTTTCCATTCCATAGTTCGAACAATTGGAGGTTTGGCATCTTTCTGGCTGCTCGAGCAGCCGCGCAAAGAAGGCTATCGATGTTTTTCCTGCAGCCCGAGGTGAGGATCGCAGATGTAAGAGACAGCGTCTTGAGATGTTTCCAGCCTGGCAGGGACTGTGTCGACTGGACCGAGTGCGCTGGCCAGAAGGGGCTCAGAAAATCCTTTGCATCAATGAGATGGGAGATGGATAGGTTCTCGACGTGTCTGCTGTACTGCCGCAGAGACTTGGCCAGACACTTGGTGTTGACGTTTGTCGCAGACCATGTGTGGAAGATGTCGCTTGTCTCTCCATACAGCGAAAGCGTCTTGACGGAGAGCGGCAGGTCCATGCCGAAAGTGATATTTGCATCCTGACACCAGTTTTTCTCGTCTCTTGACTCTGCGCATCGCCAACGCTCGATGCTGATATCTCCAATGTTGGGGAGACTTTGAATCATCTTTCCCAGCGCTGTGGGGTATATCTCGCGGAACTGCTGCCTGCGGATGAGGAGCTTGGTTACAATCGACACCGTTGGTAGTTGCGGCGAGTCGTCCTCGTTGATATGTGTTGTATCGATGGGATTGTCGTGGTAGGTGAAGGAGAGAGGCTTCCATCCGAGGAGGTTGTTGACTGTAGCGAACCAATATTCATTGCGTTGGCGTTTCGTGATACAGCAATTAGGTACGCTCAGAGCATCGTGGAGCTGTATATACGGCGCATGAACGTCTTTGGTCAGTCTATATGACTCTTCTAAGCCAGTTGCCAGATATCCTTTATATAGATCGACATCCTTGTCGATGGAGCAATCGTCCTCGAGATAACACGCCCAGTCACTTGATGAATGAGCACTGAGCTCAAGCGTGAGACCTTGGCTACCCCTCCGTCTAGCAACGTCCCACTTCGAAATAATACCCCAGAGCATAAAGATAGACTTTGTAAAAACGGAGTCTGCCTCCCAGAGGACCATGGGATCTTCGTCTTGTTTATACTCTGCGGTGGGGTATGCTGGTAGTTGGATCCGCAGCCAGAGATGCTTGACAAACGCTCTTCTTCTGCCTTTGACGATGCGAGCAAAGTCTTCAAGGTCATTTTGGTGCAGGATCAAACTCCGGAAGGTCTTTGCTTCCAAGACGGATTGCCAGTGCTTGCTGACGCTGGCGTAGCGAGAGAGGGTGGGGAAGTGGGAGACGGAGGTGAGGATGATGGTTTGGAGTTCGGGAAGGAGGGAGTGGAAGCGAGACATTTTGGTAGATGAAGGAAGGGTTTTATGGAAGGAGTAATGGTTTGTTTAATGCTGGGTGATGCTGATGAGGGTATAGTAAAATCAACGCGATGCTGATGCTGATGATGGTGCTTGATGATGGAGTTCTGAAGGACTCCTCAAATTACCACGATGAGAACAAGAATGACTTCTTTTTTTTAATGGAATTTGGAGAAGACAGCGTGTTAAGTAGGCTCAAGTAAAGAGAAAAAAGAAAATGGTTGCGAGAATGCTCGACAGAACAATAGAACAAGAGGACGATGCGATGTGAACAGGAGACATGAAATGTTGATCGGTAAGGTAAGAGCAAGCCGGGACAGAGGGAGACTCAAGGGGACATTCAATAATATGGATTTTTGTCACATGGTCGCCTTGGTGAGTAACACACAGAGTTTTTATCTAGCTTCTATCGTGCCTCTACGTCTTGGTGTTGAGTTTAGGAATATGTGCATGCGTTTTGCACAAGGTGGCCTTTAGGGTCCTCAGCCGAGTCTGTACAATTCCAAGCCTTTAAACAAGAAGAACAACATAACACATATGTGACTGTTGCGCTCTTTTGCTAGAGCTGCTCACCACCAGGCGAGGTATGATGGATTGAGCCATATGACAACCTATCTAAAGGCGTGCTACAGTGTTATATAAGTGAGGATATATGCACATTCGAGAGAGTTTTAAAGGTCTCGCATTTGAATTTACCACTAAAGTATATCAACAAAATGTTTTTCTACGTTTCTTTTCCATGAAAGACACCAAATGCTGCCTGCGGGTTCCGCGGATACCGGCACAATAACTCGTTACAATCTGGGGTAAAGAAATGAGTGAGTCGACACTGAAACGGTAGAAATGATCATATCTTGGAAATCGGAGTAGACTTTGCAAAACGATAGACAAGTCACGCATCTAAGAGTGAAGAAATGATTGTTAGTGGTGTAAGTGGTCGACATAATTAGCCACGCACTAAGGCACTGCAGGTTAGATTTTCCGGGAGGTAGAACATGTAGCTCCGTGCACAAAGGAACGATCTGCTTACTTTTGTATCTCCATTTCACGAGCATTGTTTTTTATCTTATTTAGAGGACTAGCACTAAAATATAAATACCCAATGCATCGAACATCTCCTCAAATCATTCTGGTCAACCCCTAGCAACCGGCCCTCACGACTCAGCTGTGAGATCCCTACTTACCTAGTCAAGCATGTCCAAGTGCGCTCACACCTCATTATACGTCGACTGCAGCCCTGCCGCCGACAACGCAGGCTTCAAAAGACCACCCATCAACAAACGGCTCGCTGCAGTCTCACAGACTGGCAGACGCGGCAGAGGCGTGCCCGTGCTTCAAGAAGACGCCATGAAGAACCCGTGGACGTTCCCCGGCCCTCTGGTACTACCAGACGATGAGTTGGCCATGGATCCAGATGACGATGGACAGACGTTCAAGGAATGGCTCGACATGGGAGGGTATGGTATTCGAAACCAAGTCATCGCGCGGAAAAAGACCATTTATGTGATCTTGCCACCCACGATTCCTAGTGATATGGAAAACGTGATGAAAGATTGGCACGAGCCTGTTCTCCCCAGGTCTGCTGTTAACGTAGACTTGGGCAAGTGGACTTCATCGTCACCTCAAGTCAGCGATTTACTCGCCTATCTACGCGCCTTCTACCACCCCATGGAAGTTACTCAGTCCCCTTCCACATTTGCATGGCGACCTTGGCACGAGACAACAAAGTCAAGATCACGATCCAAGTTTTCATCCAAGATGACCCGGGTCGGTCTAGAAACTCCGGGAAAGCCAGAAGTCTACGGCGTTAGATGTCGGCCATCTCTGGACGGCCGCGCGAGAATGCAGGCTCACTTGGGAGACATCACCGATGCTCTTTTGGCGAGGATGCCCAGCGACGCTTACGCAGTGGTCATGCTCACCGATCTGGACTTGTACGAGGATGAGGATGATGACTTCACCGTCGGGAGGTCGTGGGGTGGGAGTAGAGTGTCTATCGTTTCTTCGTTCCGCTACAACCCGGCTTTGGATGAGTCTGCCGGCATTGATCGAGCGCACATGTGGCCTACTTCTCACTGCAAAGCATTTGTAGACGAGGAATGTAGCATCAACGACAAGGAACAGACTCGGCGGGCAAAAAGGACAAAGAAATCAGACAGCGAAGCTCACGGAAACCCTCCAGCAGACTCTGCACTCGGCGTCGCAGTCCAAGCAGCAAAGAGGGTTCCAAAACTTACGACGAGGGACGAGCTAGCCAGCTACTGGTTCGCCCGTCTAGCCGTGACAGTCTCGCACGAGCTGGGCCACTGTTTTGGCTTTGCG
Source organism: Fusarium continuum (assembly GCA_013184455.1). Lineage (NCBI taxonomy): Eukaryota > Fungi > Ascomycota > Sordariomycetes > Hypocreales > Nectriaceae > Fusarium > Fusarium continuum. The sequence goes on along the minus strand of JABCKB010000540.1, from coordinate 2,608 downwards.
CATTGTCCATACTACGCATGTGTCATGCAAGGCGTCAACAGCGTTCGGCAGGATGGTCAGGTACCGCCTTATCTCTGCCCAATATGTTCAGCCAAGCTGGCGTGGGAACTAGGTTCGTTGGTATTCATTAATGGGAGTCAGGTTGAGAAACAGCAGGCTTGGATTGTAGAACAACATGCTGCTTTGAGACGGTTCTGCGGGAAATGGAGCCACGTTCCTCAGTTTGCGGGCTTTGAGGCTTGGCTTGGGAAGAGGTTGGGGGGGATGGAAGATCAGGAGGGTGATGAGGAGAAATAAGGATAACTGCAATGTCTGATTTCGTCAAGGCAGGGGGTGTTTCAGCCACTAGAAAGTCCATAGAGCGTGTCACGAACAGCATTGTGATGTGATATAGCAGGTGCTGTTATCGGGAATAACAAGATCAGCACTCAGGATATACATCGTGTTACTTTTCTTAGAAGTTCGCATTCAAAAGTTCGTGAAACAACATCCTCATCGGGAATACCTAACAGGGGACCGTTATCATGCCGGCCCCGGCTCCGGCTTCGGCACCGATGTCGTGCTCCGTCTCCATTATGTTATCGACTCTATTCCCCGCTCTATTACTAACCCTCTGGCTATATCTTCCCAGTGAACAGGAACACTTTCATCTCTGTCTTCTATTGTCAATTGATGCTTCAAAATGGTGCTTAAATCACTTGCCGTGCTCGCTACAGTAGCCGGAGCTTCGGGCTTCGCGTTGGGCCCTTTCGGAGCCGAGCAAAAGCTAATCGGCCAAGATAACCACGGCTTCAAGTGCGATCTCCCTCCAGTTCTGGCCCCACCCAAGGATGGGCTTCCCTCAGCGGACAGTCTCTTTTCGTCTCGCGAGGCGTTTGATAAGCAGGTGAAGCGTCATCAGGCGATTGTGCGTGTTCCGTCCGTCTCCTACGACGACCTCGGCGAGGTTGATGAGGATGAGCGCTGGGCGCCGTTTTACGATTTACACGATGTCCTGGAGAAGACGTACCCAGCAATGTAAGTGGTCCTAACTCATAGAAGAAGTCAAATTATTAATTTGGTATAGCCATAAGCATGCGAAGCTGGAAAAGGTCAACACATTTGGTCTGGTCTACACGTTAGCTGGAAGCGACTCTTCCCTGAAACCCTATCTCCTAGCAGCTCATCAGGATGTCGTTCCCGTACCAGACCCTTCAACGTGGACGCACCCACCTTTTGAGGGCTACTTTGACGGCGAGTGGCTCTGGGGCCGCGGCTCGTCTGACGACAAGAACAGCCTTACAGCTCTCTTGTCGGCGATTGAGACACTGCTCACGGAGACTAAGTGGTCGCCTAAGCGCACTCTGATCTTGGCTTTTGGCTTCGATGAAGAATGCTCGGGACACCGTGGGGCCGCCAAGATCGGAGAGTTCTTAACAAAGAGATATGGCGACAATGGTATTCCGTTTATCTTGGACGAAGGCGGCTCAGGCATTCAACTCATCGACGATACTCTCTACGTGCTTCCCTCTGTGCAAGAGAAGGGCGCCATCGATATCTGGGCCGAACTTCGCGTTAAGGGTGGCCACAGCTCCATCCCTCACCCACACACAGGCATCGGCATCATTTCCGAGATTGTCTCTGCTCTCGAGGCAAACCCTTATCCACCTGAGGTTCTCAAGGGAAGTCCCGTCTACAACCATCTCGTGTGTCTGGCACGTCACTCGCCGGATGCCCACCCCAAGCTCAACGATCTGCTTAAGAAGAACGACCTCGACAGGTTGACGGCTGAACTGATCCGTCTCAATCCTAACGCCAAATTCTCCATCCAGACGACACAGGCTGTGGATATCATCCGTGGTGGACAGAAGATCAACGCCATGCCTGAAGTTGTCAGCCTGGGCGTTAACTACCGTGTTGCCCCTCAGGACAGCCATGAGAAAGTGCAGCGAGAGTTTCTCAAGAACATCGACTCTGTGGTGAAAAAGTACAACCTCAGCGTAAACGCGTACGAAGGCGATGAAAAGTACCAAGCTCTCGCAAACGCTGACCCCAAGACGGCTGAGTACGATTACGAAGGTCATCTTAAACTCACAGCAGTCCGAAACTCCGTCATCACCCCTATCTCACCAACGAGCGGTGCTATCTGGGATATCTTCTCGGGCACGATCCAGCACAGCTTCGCCTTTGAAGGCGGCAAGGTTGTGCCCGTGGGAGAAATCATGACTGGCAACACCGACACCAGACATTATCTGAGTAAGTGACATGCCATGATGGCCAAGAAGTTAGATGCTAACAGAGTGTAGACCTTTCGCCAAACATTTATCGCTGGACACCAACCCGACAGCGCGGCGCGGAGAATATCCATACAGTGGATGAGAGGATCAGGATAGATGCGCATCTGGACATTGTCAAGTTCTACTACGACCTTATCCGCAACTTGGACGCGGCCGACTTTTAAGGCGTGTGCACTCTGTATATCTTTGTAGCTAGCTTGTTGCATTAGATCTGGATCCAATGGATTGATTGATATTGTGGACTTGCTTGTTTGTGCAAGCATAACTAACACATTTCGCCCATCTTTGACCCGAATTGGAGAGATACCTAACTCTTCACACACTGCCAGCCC